>KB308507.1:80897-100560 GCA_000328365.1 Capitella teleta
TATGTACGAAATAATAAATAATAATAAATAATAATAAATAATAAATCACTCCATTTTGAAGAGAGTCATAAAAATGCTAAGATCATGTTCTATCAACAAACATTTGCTAACTGTGAGACAATGAGAATGACCATAAAACACACGGAAACTTATAAATTTTAATTTTAAACAGAAAACGATATCAAACCACCTCTTTAGCCGACAAGCTAAAAGTAAACAACGAAATATATACAAACAACAAATAATAGAGTTTTTTAATCATCATTTCTCGAATATTGGAGCTAAAATTTCGGAATCGATTAACAAAACTTCTCGTCCATTTAAACCATATCTGACAAAGACTCAACCACATTCTTCTAACTTTGAAACCGTCGATCAATTTCTTATAGAAAAATGTGTTTCTGAACTTGCACCTAAAGCCAGTTCGGCCGGTAATTCGATCACATCGAAACTTTTGAAATCAATTGTAAAGGAAATCTCGGAACCATTGAAGGCTATTTTTAACCAGAGCTTGAGAACTGGCTTCTTTCCAGATTCTCTTAAAATTGCAAGAGTAAAAACCTCTTTTCATGAAAGGTGTACATTCAGATGTTGGAAATTACAGACCTATCTTTATTCTTCCTGCCAAAAATCAAAAATATTTGAAAAGGTGCTACTTAAGCAACTTAACGAATATTTTACATCAAATTCTCTGCTTCATAAAAGCCAATACGGGTTTCGCAAAGCGCACTCCACTGAACAAGCGGTGTTAGAACTTGTTGATCGTGTTTATCAGGAGATGGATAATGGAGAAGTTCCTTTTTTAGTGTATTTATTGATCTGACCAAAGCCTTTGATAGCATAAATCATGAAATACTAATTTAAAAATAATAATAATAAATAATAAAATTTATTTTTGTATAGCGTAAAATCCACAACAATTGTGCTCTAAAACGCTCGTGTTAGAGGGAAAGTGTGAAGGAGTAAAAACATTTGAAAGGGAACAAGATAAAACGAAATTCAGCGGGTTAAACATAACACTTGGTAAAAAGATAGGTTTTAAGCTGAGATTTAAAAACAGACAAAGATTGGGCGGATCGAAGTTTAAAAGGTAGTTGGTTCCATAAACGAGGGGCAACAATAGTGAAACTTGAACCTTGAACCTTGAATCTTAGAAATCTTGCTCTTATCTGAAATTACATAACGAACAGATGACAGATCTCTGAAGGCAAAAAATATAAATCTGAACTTGAGAATATTACTACTAGGGTCCCACAAGGATCAAATCTTGGCCCTTTTTATTTTATTTTATTTATTTTTTTTTTTTTTTGGATTTATATACATGATCTAGAAATGAGTTCCGATCATTTTCATATTCTCGACTCCACATTAATGTCCACATTGAATGTATTTGATTCATATGAAGAGCTCATAAATCGAGAACTTTCAAATGTCAACGAATGGCTTTAATCTTACAAACTCGTAATCGTACTAAATTGCTAATTCTCTCGGTTTGGGCATGAATACTTTCGTCAAAATCTCCATTATCCAATAATTTTAACTATAAATAACTTACCAACAAATGTACTCAATAAAATATTTACCCATTCCTTAAAAAGTTTTCCCCATTTATATTGAAATAATGCAAATCAATAATTATCCTGAAAGATGTGCAATCCTTAATTGCTACATCTGTAACAATAACAATATCTGATTTGGGGAGTTTTATTTTTAACCTTTGTGTATATTGCTGTTGTTGCTTGTAATATTATATTTCTTTCATTATGATTCATTTCACATATGCTTTAAATATTTCACTACATGAGTTTTCTTATTTTTTGTCGTCACCATTCTTCTCTTTTCGTTTTTCGTTTATTGTTTGTTTATTTTGGTTATTTGTTTCAGTTCTCTATTTTGCCTTTATCCTGTTTTTTTTTTGTTCTTTTATTTTTCTTTATTTTTCTTTTTCTTTTAGGTGGCTGGCGTGCCCGCGGCCAAAAGGCCAGTCTCCCTAGTTATCTATCCACTCTTTTAGTTGCCTTTTTTTTTTTAAATCACAATAAACGTTTTTGTCTGTCCATATTACCAACCACGGCTTCGTTGCTCCTAGGCTGCCCAAAAGGCACCTAGCATTGCAGGAACTGTTAGTGATGTCCCAGTCAAGGTAGACGGAGAGGTCATTGTCCTACCCACCCGGGTTCACCCATCCTCATTCCCTATAAACAAAACTTCTGTCGAAATTAAGTTTTAACCTTTATGGTCATCAATACAGCTCATGCATGTGGGACTTCGGACACTGATTTATATGTACTTAATAAACCCGAAAAATTCGAAATTGCCTTCGGAAAGAAAAAAGAAGCAAAAACGATAAATCTGTTTGGAAACATAAGACAGAGAAATGGTTTTATCCGAGAATGCACACTTTGAATACGCACTTGGTCATCAAAGAGCCCATACGACCTTGCAGCAATCTTGGTTTGCCACAATACTTTCAGATGAAATACCCCAGTACAATGTACACGTGTTTACAATGGTCTTTTTAAATCATGGATATTCCAAATCACTTAGCACTCTTTGCGTGCTGATTGTGTTCCACGGTGCTTCAGACCTCCACTCTCATCGATCCTCACGTTTTCGCATTCAGTAAACTCTTTGTGCATATATTTCTATAAGAAGGCTGTCGACAACACTTCCCTCAAGGTTAAAACGACCCATGCAGGTATTATTGGTTGCGGTTGTCATGCAAAATATTTTGGATACAGTTTTCAGTCGGTAGCAAGGGTTAAACATTTCTACAAAGTTCGCTATTTCGACTTAGTTTTCCAATATAATCTTTACACAAATTTCAATGTACTTTTTGTCTATAGTTCTTTATCTGATCACTAATAGAATATTTTGGAATTCAGATCTCATGAGACGCATGAGATGCTCGTCCTGAGTGCTATAGAGGTCATCTCTGAGTTCGATTCTCGGTGGAATTCAAGTAGTTTAAAGAGGGAATTGTCTTTTTTTGTGTGCTAATCTTTAGGACTAGTTGGCTGATAAAAATATTAATTTGAAATGTAGTTGTATATTATGGTACTCGAGGACAGTCAGTAAATAATATTGCTGCATATAGAACATACAAAACATTAACTCGAAGACGTATTTAATCACTTAATGCATCAAACTAAAGCCACGAGATTTCACGAGGACCAACCACAAAGCATTGGAACATAAACACAAATTGCTTGAAATTAATTCACGACTCACTTTCACTAAATACTACCAACCACACTGACCAGATCACCATGGCAACAACTTGACCACTCTGCCTTATACAATATGCGACTCTGCACCGTTTGACCTAATCCGCACTATGCGTTGTAGAATGCCCTCCGACACTTTCATTTGACTTGACGCACCCCATGAGGCGAGAAAAGTTTGATCTAAAAGGCTTGTGGAATATGAAGTAGAGAAATGGGGTAACTGCTGAATTGAATATGGCGAGCATTTCAAGGAACATCCAGACAGTTCCCGATAATTTCTGGCCCTCAGTGTCATAAGCAGTGACCGCCAAAGTGGGCGGGGTCAACGAAATATTGAAGAAGATGAAGATGAGGAACATCTGTAGTGCAAATAAGAACTCGGCCCTTCGCTTCGGGGAGTGGCCCTGCCTTCCGTCTGCTTCTCCGTTGTGGTCATGGTTGGTCACTCTGGCTGTGGTCAAGCGGAACTCGCGATATAACTTCCAGTAGATGACCAGAATCAAGGCATTAACGGGGAGAAATAGGACACAGAGGAGGCACATCGTGAATCTCAGGTCGGAAGAGTAGTCCAACATGCAGCCATGCATGTTTGGGTAGTAGGTCACGTGAACAGGTCCAACAACGATAGCCACGTAGAAGGGTAGGGTGAGGAGCCAGCTGGATGCCGCGACTGGGATGGTCGTGTAGAAGTTGACGTATTTGAGGAGGTTGCGTCGAATGATTGCAATGTAGCGACTGACCGCCAGTTGACCCATGCATAACACGCTTGACCCGCTGGCTAAGAACAGGCAGCTGGCCATGGCTAGGCATTCGTGCTCAGTGATCTTCCAGGATTCTTGGCGCAGAGCTTTGCTAACGAACGGAGTGAATGATAACATGAATAAGATGTCGTTGAGGGCCAAGTTAATTATGAACACATTAGCTGGGCGACGTAAAGATTTCGCGGCCATGAAGACGAGGATGATGATGATGTTACCTAGCAACCCTGTTGCTATGACAACACTGAAGACAGCGCACAATGCCTTGATGTGAATGCTGGTCATGTTCCCAGATGGTTTCTGTTTTCTGCGGCAATGTTCTGCTACATTTATACACGCGGCTGAAAAGCATGAATGCGACACGACCTCTGGGAATGAGGCTCTGGTACACTCAACGCCCTTCGGAGGAGGGCACCGGCAGGAAGGATTGGTCGCTGTCACGGAAATCGAATTGCGATCTGAATATTAATTTACGTGAATTATCCGAATAAGAGGCCAAACGCTACTTTGTTCCCCATGGGTAGATAACGGATATACCTGATCGTTATGAAAGTGATATCGGTAGAAGTGTGCTCAATCAAGAACAACTCATGCCGGGGTATTAAGAAAGCTACGTGTGATCTCGTGACTAGTTGCTCTATCTAGCCCTCAAATAAATTTCCACGCCTCTTGTATTGTGCGTTCTACGTTAGGCCGATAATTTTTCGAACAACACTCGTGTATATATATTTACATATTGGTGCAAAAGAAACGCAGCGATCTGTAATTGGCTTAATAATTAGTTAATCCAAGTTGCATGGGTCCACAAGAGTCTTCCACGCAGTGCACATGCACTCTATTCTCTTCATTTTCAAACCGTTCGCGTTCAAGAATTGATTTTCTTTCGCAGCCAATCCGTGAATCCTGGTAAACATTATTTCGAGTACTTCCATGACAAAATGTCTTTGATAGACAATGAAATTGACTGGAACGATACTCCAACGATTGCTTTACTCAAAAGCAATCAGAATTTTGAAAAAAAAAATGTACTCAGGGAAGGCTGACGGCTTCCTGAAGGATAGTATCCAGACGCCTTCTGGAGCGTGGAGTTGATCCAAGAGTCACAAACCACCAAGTCGGACACAGTGTATCAACCACTCAATAAATTCGTCATCGAGCAGAAAATAACAGGTCTATCGTGGATTGACCCCGTTCTGGATGCCTAAAAGTGAGAGCAAACCGAAACGAGGAACAATTCCGGCGAGTTCCAGGTTAGAACTGGTTCAAGATAGTCATGATTACGGAATATGCAACAGGGGAGGAATGCAAGCGACCAATATTGGCAGAGAAACTTTTGATGTCGGCTCAGGTAGGGGAAGTAGGGGCTCAGGCCCCATAAAAGACCCCAAATCCGGGTTACGAATATCCGGAGATTCCAATGTTAGAGAAAAATAATGCTCACCTTGCTATGGTCATCGCAGACTTCTTGAAGAAGGAAAATGAACTCATGGCATTTTCATGGTTGGCACATTCCTCAATTTGGTCACCAAGTGAACATTATCTTAAGGGATAAACTGAAGTCAGTTATTCCTCACCGCCTCCCGTCTCTGCACAATAGCAGAGAGCTGATTCAAGGCTGTAACAACATCCCACACGGCAGGATTGAGAGTCTCATCGAAAAATTTCACCCAAAAATCCTCTCTTGTGATATAGGCGTGTGAGTCCGAGGACTTGGAATATTTGACCATGAAAAGCAAACATTTTTACTTTGACCCCTTTTGACCTTTTGTCAATTGTTCCTCTAATTAAACCAAGTTAATCGCATTTGTTTTCTTTGAAAATTCACTATTATGTCCTCAAATGGTTTAACTTGATACACACGAAAATTCATGTCTATGCAATGCAAACCCGGAATATGGTGTTGGCATAACAGAAACATAATGTGTTTCTTTAGCACCAAAGTATAATACCGTACGTGTATCCCATTTATGGGGACAGGTATACGACTGCAATTCAATAGCAACACACGATACTGTACTTTTCTCCTGGATATGGCGTCGTAGACTTCACTCTGATTGTCGGGAAAATTGTTTCCTGGCAAAAGTGGCAATTCTTTCGGCCAATTTTACCTGTCAATTCTAAGCGAAGACTATGTTTGACGGATCTTCCGGGGGTTCTGTGTTGTATAATGATTGTATGATTTGAGAAAAATCAAGGGAAGAAGTCCTTCTTTCTACGCGACCGAAAGTTGAGAGGAAGGAGGTCAGGTAAATATGGGAAAGATACTGCTTGCCGTGGTGCACGAAATAAAATTAATTCTATTTACATGGACGGCCGGCGGGGTGACTTATGCAAGGCGATTATTTACGAACCAGTCGATTTTCTTAGAAATAGATCTTCACAACAAAGTTAACCTGCAAGCAACATGATATCATCGCCGCACAGGAATATATTTATACATTTATTTACATTTTTTCAAATCAAATCTAATGAATGGAATCTCATAAAATATCCTCTCTCTTTCCAGACATCAACCAACACTCAGTCGATCTCTCCGATCGAGTGGTTGGTTAGTCTGCTAGCGAAACATTGATCTCGAGTGGTTGAATGCAAGGATTTCCCTTTGTGGTTAATTGAAGTCATGCACACGTATCTTTATCAAAGCGTGCGATGGTGAACACGCCATATAAGGAAATTCATCCAAACATGCAGCATATTCACATTGCTGGACTGGGATTTCCCAGATGCCATACTAAGCAACAACAGACACTATACACTTTTATATTAATTGTATCATGGGCTGAAAAGACTTTGAACTCTTCCTGATTAGTTGCATATGTCTTAAATGGCCACACAATAAATGCTCAATAGAGGCCAACCAGGCTCATTAACCATAAAACGCACATTGCGGGGAAACACACCTATGGCAATGGTTATGACTCATGCAGTTGTATATATATGGTGATAAGACGTGTGGTTTATTGGCACTGAGCGCAGTTTCCACAGAGGCGAGCCAACTATCATTTCAATCTCCGAAGAGGGAGAGATTCCAAGTTGATCAACCATCGACACGACAACCCATACTACCCTTGAGTTCAAAGGTCAGATTTCAAACTATGTTACTACAATAATAAACATATTGTACATATTGTGAATATAACTATTACTTCATAATAGTCAGCCCCGTGTCTCTCAGTAATTGAATAAACATTGCATTAGTCAATTAATTAAATAATTAATTCAATTGATGACTCAGGATAGCTATATATTAACCAATTATTTAGGTTTCCTTCGTACTTTTGATGCCTATTAAATTATTAATGCATTTTTAGTTTTCTCCGCGAATTCAGCTCTGTTTGTGAGAATGAATCTGCCAATAATTATGGGTGAGTTGTTTGGCATGGAAAAAATCAAATCAATAATGAATGTGTTGACACCCGATTCTCATATCTGTACCGTTAGAGAAACGGAACAGACGTATATATCTGCACCCGTTTGGTTTTCGTGGTGATTTCTGCTTGATATAATGCCCATCTGTGTCGATTAATTCATTATTTTAAGCTCAGGAAAATGAAATAATTGGGAGTTATTGTGCATTGTAAACATGATCTGATTGTGTGTAGCTCACCGTAGATGTATATAGTCGCAATTAAAGTATTTTCAAGCATTGAACTTGATATAAATAATTCTAAACCACGCCTACTGGTTCCCCCCTCTTCTGTAGTTATATGGTTATATGGTTATATGGCATATAACCATATGGTTATATGGTTCTAAACCACACATGCTGGTTATAGTTAGCATTCAATCGAAACCAAATAATTAAACCAAAACCACCTTTAATATATGTGGCACCAAATAATATTTCGCAGGCTTACATTTTTAATGCGTTATCCTTCCACATCTGATCAATGGTTAAAAATGCGCATATAATTATTTCACGTACACATATGCTTATTGAGTAAATCCCATGAATGCGTGGTTATGTGTGGTTATTCTGCGGTCTTTGTAGTGAATGTTTTTCATGCGACAAAATAAGATTATTATTTGGTTTCGATTGAATGAATTCGAGACTTGCTTCTCTCACACGGGTATGGATATGGGGTGCTTTAATTAACACGGTTGCATGGTGCTTATAATGTGGTTTTATTTTTCATTGTAAAATACAATAAATCACGAATATTTATTTCTTTGGTTATGAGGTCCCCATTTTAAGTCCCTACCTAAGAGACAGAGCTCAGTTGATATGTAGTCGAACTCCCGCTGAGCCAAACAATCATAACTCGATTTCACCCAAATTATTGTTCCAATTACTTAGGTGTTTCTGTACTCAACGCAAATCACAACAATGGCTGGGAAGGTCATCGGGTGCAACCCCTCAACGATCGAACATGGCTGCGCATGCGCGAACGAGTGGTGGGAGCCAGCCCTGGAGGAATGTACGTCCTGCGATGAGATCTGTGCCTACGACGCTCCGATCTGCCGCCAGTACTGCAATGGTGTGTGTATTCTACACTGACCAACGCAATTGATACATCATGTTCGTTTCAGTGTTCGCTGCTGATAAGTTTGACCCCGTCACTGACCTTTGCCAGGAGTCCTTACCAGTGTGGGTCATTGGCCTGGTTGTGGCACTCTTCGTTGTCATGGTGATCATTAACATCGGTCTTTTGATTTGCATCTATCGCGATAAACATCGGGTCAGATACGGCGCCACGGAAACAGTACCTCCACATAACGAGTCAACAGGCAAAGAGGGTTCTAGCAGACGCTCAAGTACAAGGATTAGTGCTCAGGGTGACTCTTTAGATGAATGAGGCTTTGGTTCGACTCTCGAGCCATGACCGTAGGGTCTGCACCCAAATATACAGAATTGCATATGATGAAACCGAGGAACATGCTGAAATGGACGCCACATGAAATGGACGACTCATGAAATGAACGCCACATGAAATGGACGCCACATGAAATGAACGCCACATGAAATGAACGCCTAATGAAATGGACGCCACATGAAATGTACGCCACATGAAATGAACGCCACATGAAATGTACGCCACATGAAATGAACGCCACATGAAATGAACGCCACATGAAATGTACGCCACATGAAATGAACGCCACATGAAATGAACGCCTAATGAAATGGACGCCGAATGAAATGGACGCCACATGAAATGGACGCCTAATGAAATGGACGCCACATGAAATGGACCCAACATGAAATGGACGCCTCATGCGGAGCCAGATGCGAGCAGATTCAGAATGGACCGCATTTTCCGTAATTTTGATTCAAACATATTTAATGAGTGTCATAACGGCTTAATGTTTCTCTCCTGCCGGTCACGGCTAATGATTTCATTCTCAAGAGTGGTTGGGGAGGGGGGAAAAGAGCTATTTCTGCTTCCAAGTTTGGAGGAGGGTACGTTGAGACGGATATTGATTAGAAAATGTAATTTTTACACTGTGAAATACATCACAAATTTCATAATTGAATTGTGTAGGTATGATCAGTAGAAATGTATGTTAATTATGGTATCATTACTTATTGGTTACGCGTTTAAATATCATGTACATTTATAATAAATTATTATTTATTCAAGGATACAATCTGACCACAGTTACCTTTCTAACTTTAAAGGAATGGGGAACTAAATTTTAAGTGATGTTCTATTGACTCATAGCACCAATTGATAGCATTCCGTGCCAAAAACACCATGCCTGGATGCAAGCGTAAGGAAATAATGCATTCCGAATATCGGGGTTAGCATTGCGCCTATGAGAGAATGGCTTCCATTGCGAAGTATAGGAGGCAAACGTCAGCTGATGGCTTGGTTTGGCTGATGGCTGATTGGTTCCGTTCCCCTCGTGAAGCTATCGATTTCAGCCAATCAGAGCAGAGCATCTTTGCCATAAAAGGACATCTTTGTTGTTTACGAAACGAAAGCGCATGCGTGGTGCACTCTGGCTGACCTTTTTACTGTTTCAGGATGAGAAACGTGGTAGGTGTCCTAGAAAATCGCTTGTTAAAATAAGAAAAATAGCGAAAAATATTGTTTGTTTGCGCCTGACTGGTGGCAAAATGATTATTCTATCTATTTCCGAAAAGAAAATTAAAAAAAATATCAAGGGGTTTAGTCGCAGGACACGGTGATATGACGAGGCCCATTGTAAAAGATGGGGAACTCGGTGTTTCATCACAGCGACTGACGTCACGCCTAATTAACATTATATCTTCCGCGAAATTGTAAGCGATGATATTCCTTGTGTGGGCCAGGCATAAGAATCATCTTTGGTGCATCAAATAACGAATCAAAGTCCATTTTCAACCAGTTCTCCCTCCCTTTAACAGTTAAAAGACCCTGGCAGGGGATGCAGAATGGAGCCACCTCCCTGCTCAGAGGATAACCGTGGGTGAGATGCGAGTGCCCGATACGGGCACGGGTCAGCACAATCTCACCACGTCTATCTATTTGTGGACCTTGTTTCCATTCGGAAATAACCGGCTGTATAGTGTGCAATTTGTTATCGGTCTCCTCATCCCACTCGTTCTGCCAAAGCGATTTGACATACGAGCGGATGGGAGACTTATAATCAGTATGAGGGAGAGGTAACTTTGTGACAGGCATCAAAAAAAAAAAAAAAAAAAAAAAAAAAAAAAACACTGTAAAAACATGGTCCTTAGATACCATGGCATCGCGGATATATGTCTCGATCGACACCAGGTGGTCTAGGGTGGAGCGATTTTGCCTAAAACTACTCTGGTAAGGATTCAGAACTTTATTTTTCTCTAGATACCATACTAATCGGTCATTTATAATACGTTCCATAGTTTTGCACAGGCAACTGGTCAGGGCTATTGGCCTGTAGTTGCCTGGCAATAAAGGGTCTTTTCCGGGTTTAGCAATAGAGACAATAGTGGCCATACGCCAGTCCTCCGGAAAAGCCTCCTCTATCCATACGTGGTTAAAACATTGACAACTATTGGTTGTGCGGTGCACGGCAGATGTTTTAAAAAGCTATAGTGAACCATGCCCGGTCCTACAGCCGTGTTATGGCTCTTATTCAGGGCATTTTTAAATTTCAATAAAGTAATTGGTTCATTATAGGTCTCATTGTTTTTTTTATTATTGAAAGTAAAGCCAATATGAAGTGATTGGTTGAGTCTTCGTTATTACGAGCTTAAAATTGGAGCTTACCATCCAACTAGTGCATAATTGACGTAGCCCTGGAGTCACTACGTCATAATTAATACACATATTGATCGACTCATTTCAAAATGTAACAGAATGTGTGGTTTTATTAAGAGGAGTCTTGGTTTTAGAGCGCCTTCCCAAGTTAAATTTCGTTTATATAAGTCATTATGTTTAAGTATCTTGGAATACTGTTCTCCTCTTTTGTCACCTCACAATGCCCTTATTGTAAAAGAATTCAAATCTGTACAGCGTTCTGTCACTAAATATGTTTTAAATTTCTATGAGATTTCTTATATTCAACGTTACCACTCTGCTTCTGGAGAAAGATCAATGATTCTTTTTTAAAATTATACATGGTTTTATTCACGTAGATTTTAGTTCTGAAATTGTTTTTGAAAACTCGTCGCGTGACCTCCGTTCTACAAATGATAAACTTTTATCTGCACAATCTGTCCGCACGGAACCATAATATTTCAATCGCATTAAGCTGAGGCGATTGAAATATGGTAGTTTCGTGACCTCTGTAATCACAATGTGTGTTATGCTGGTCATACTGGTCATACTTTTTGCTTGCGAGGGTGTGGTTTTCACCAAAGTATGTGTTGTTCAGAGCTGTGTTTCAGTAAATTTAGTTGTATGTATGATGTTGAATCTTATATTGTTGGATTCACAATACACTCAGGAAAGTGTCAGCTGTCCGCTGGTGCCTCAAACTGAAAAAAATTATTTCGACCTGTTTTGCCGTGGACCCTCACATGTGATAAGAAATGTTATTCTAGATAATAATTATTTGGAGAAGAAAGCTATATAGATAGATATAGATAGATATTTTATTCATGAATTGAGTACATTCAAAGGACTGCCCCTTAGGCCATGGGGCATGTCAACCGGAGCCGGGATTATTTTATTTAATAATACAGTGTCGTATACAACACAGCATTGTGTCATAGTTAAGAAATTATTTGGAGAAGAAAGCTATATAGATAGATATAGATATTTTATTCATGAATTGGGCGCATTCAAAGGACTGTCCTATAGGCATTACAATAATTGCATGATAAGAAATGAAAAACACAAGAAGAAAAAAAGAAAAACAAACTAAACGAGAAACAAAGACTATTAGGATTGTGATTGTGGAGATGGAGGAGTGGGTAAATGAAAAGGGAGGGGAGGGAGGAGGGAATGGGAGGGGGTGTTTCATTCTTCTATACGAGAATAAATGTTATTCTAGATTAGAGGCTACTACATAGCGCAAATAAGAGATAGTATGTTTGTATCTGGATGCACAAGGCCCAAAATAGAGAGGAATGGAGAAGGTTGTGGAGGCTATCCGCCAGCAGTGGCGAGAACAGCTGAAGATGATGATGATGATGATGATGTTTGTATCAATTGACTCTTTATTGATCATTCCATTTCAAAACCGTGTCCGGTGGTAATTCTGAAAATAGAATTGAAAATAAATCAGTTAGAAAGAGAAAGAGAAAGAGAAAGAGAAAGAGAAAGACATTCAAGTAAAAAAAGTACGCCGTTGTGTTATACTGGGTTTTTTTTAAACTTGTATAATTGTAAGTATGTTATCTGAATTGCTCATCTCGTTACAAGATTGAGCGAATAAATGAATTTAAAATTAAACAACGTGCAAAGTGCAGTCAGAACAGCCACCAATGTAAAATACAATGTCCACACAGAAACCATTCTCTTTCTTAATAGGTGAAATTATTTGACTCACCTTGTTTTTGACTATATCCGCAATTGAGGCTTGTTGCAAAAGTGGGCCGAACCATTATCTAAAAAATAACTAATAATATATCTGCGGTACGTCGGATATCAGGTACAATAAAATGTTTTAGGTTCACACGTACCCTTTCTTATAGAAAACGGTTCTTGTTTTCTGGAGCCAAGTATTTCTGTCACAATATGTCCCTGGTTGTCCTCTTCCAGACATTCGCAAAATTCTTCATAATCGCGGTCTGTCCTCTTTGCAAGATAATCCAGCATTGCACCGACTTGCTCAAAGGGATTATTGTTGTACTGTGTAATACAATATCATTGCATAATAGTGTACAATATTATTGGCATTAAAGAACATTATTATTATTTATTATCACCACTCTAACCTGAATTCTTTTTTCAATTGAACTTGTGATAATTTTGTGAGATCGCATACGAGACCACAATCCATGCAGTTGGATGCTCTGGACCAACTCTACTCGATTGATTATTAAAATCCGTTTGCGGTCATCTGAAAGCAGCCCCATTTGACTTTGAAGAACTCTGAAAGATTATCATTATCATTAAAGGCTCATTGAAAGGAAGAAATTTCAATTCAGCATGATGGGTTATTTTTTCAAAAAGGATTCGGGCCAATCATAACAATATAAATGTTACATAGAAGTACTAGAAATGCTGCACAGCAAAAGAAATTATGTTGAAAATAGCTCTACTAACTTTGAATAAAACAAAGTGTGGCAAAAGTAGTCTTTCTATTCAATGTTAAAAACAAAGCTCTATAATTTGCTCAAATATATCAAAGATAAAAAAATCCTTGGTATGGATTGACTATGTTATTCTGCGTCCAGTTATGCAAAACATTGAAAACAATAATGTAAAAAGTATAATTTGAGTGAGAGAGGGTCATTCAAATGCGAGTGGTGAGTGAATTACATTATAATTTACATTAATTGTGTACATATTTCATGTCAATAGCCAAATAAATGTCTCTCTCTCTCTCTCTCTCTCTCTCTCTCTCTCTCTCTCTCTCTCTCTCTCTCGATTAAAGGAGAGGTCGGCGCTAATTTCTGCTTTTGGTTGAAGCACATCTGAACAAAGAGAGAGCCCCTCTCCCAGGAAACAAAGCTCACAAAAAACCCACAAAAAACATACAAAAAAAAAAAAAACAATCGCATTACTTTAACCAACGGTTAAACTGATAATATATCTATATCTATAATATATCTCTAAACGGTTTAACTGATGGTTTACGAATACTCACTTCGAAGGCTTCAGCAGAAGTGAAGAGGTGAACCTGAATTGTGTTGTTCTCTTCAGCTCTTAATTTATATCCCCTCTTATCTACAATGATAGCGAATGATTAAGAGGTTTTATCATAGACTAATTACGCAGGTGCTAAACTTACGGCTAAAGCAGCTTTAAGGAGTTTTTTCATTATTATTCAATAGTGACTTCACATCATGTTTCCAATTACATACTTAATGCCGATCAATGTAAGACTTATAAATAGCATGCTACTAAATAGCTAAAATACTAGTGAGAGAGGAGAGAGAAATCAAAGGATTTGTGCAACGTTATAATCTTTATTGAGCATCCTCACATTCTTTCCAAGATAATAGCACACAGGCTTCTCTTGCCTTTAGGCATTTCAGCGAGATTGGTATTTATGAAATGAACAATGTACATGACACGCATTTTGATGAAGATTTGAACGAGTTTGAGAACATGAAAATGAGGGCATGACATAGCGGGCATCAAAGAGGGATGATGAGATTCCATAATCGAATTGCAAAGTTTGTTGCAAATTCCAGGCATGTGTAAAATATGTAAGACATTCGCTTGAACAAATATTCTCACAATACAAAATCAAATTCAGAAGCCTCTGACTTGGCATCCTAAGAGACCCATGGACACTCACATCGCACCGGTAGGCTTTCGCCGCCATCAACACCATTGAATCCGGAACATGGTCCTCAGCCGCACCTAAAAGGGCCGCCTTACACTGTGAGCAGGAGTGAGCCCGCAAAAAAACGATATGCCACATAACCAGCGATGTACAGAAGCACATTGTCCTGTGCCTCCTTGGGATCAAGTGCCTCTACATGTTCATTCAACGCCAATGATTCCCCAACAGACTCATCAGAACGGACCGGAGGATCTTCAGGACAGGGAGCAACATTCAACACATTGCAAATTTGCAAAATCAACAAAACCTTTAACAATGTCATGACCTTTATTGTATGACAACCCAGCAGTTAAAGCCATTTCATCAAAACAAATTGTACAATACTTGTCCTTGTTGGGCATCTTGGCGGTCTCCAGTTTGAGGTGGTTGAGAAGCTGATGGGAAAACCCAGTATCAACATGCATTTTTTCAAACATTCGCTGTAGTGTTCGGATAGAGGGAATTTTAAAACTTTTTCTCAAGAACTTGTAAGCGGCATTGCTGATGTACGCAAGCTGGAGGCAGTACTCGCCTTCCTCTTCTTCTCCCTCTGCCATCGTTTCTTATAGCGGCTCAACATCTTCTTCAGGGCTTCCTTGGAGGGAGATGCCTTTTGTGAACTTGTTGGCGATGCAAAGGGTAGAGGGTCATAATCTTCTGGTGCTGCATCATCACCACCTTCTGTACACAGCCTGGCACGTTTTGAGGGTTGCACGGGAGTATCAGGATCAGCAGCTGCAATTGAGTAATTGAATAAGTTGTTGAGCTTTTAGTATTTTATTGAAACACTAACCTCTTTTCGGTCCAGGGCGGGAAGGAGTTTGCTGTTTTGGAGGATTGGGCACATCGAAGAGGAGCGGAAGAGCATCTCCTCTCAGCCTCTTTCTTTTGATAGGCTTCCCCTTCTGTGCAGGATTCTTAAACTGGTCCTTGTCGAAGTGCTCTTCACAGAACACCATCTGTAGGGTGCTCTTGCGATCCTTGTCGTCTTTGAAATTCTTATCACTTCTCCTAGTGAGTATCCAGAACTTGTGAGCTCTGCAAGAATAAAAAAAAAAATAAATAAAAAAAAAAAAAAAAATAAATAAATAAATAAATAAATAAATAAATAAATAAATAAATAAATAAATAAATAAATAAATAAATAAATAAATAAATAAATAAATAAATAAATAAATAAATAAATAAATAAATAAATAAATAAATAAATAACAATTAAAAAATAATAATGCTTATTCCTATTAAGTACATGTCATCAGTCTTTGAATTCGTCCTAGTTACTAAGTTAGTACTCTTTCACTCATTGATACTTGTTTACACTTTACTCAAGCCTCCTCCAGCAGCATTTATCAAAATATTCACACCAACGTAATTGGAAACAATTAATGGAGACCTCGTATGAATTATTTTATTAGCGGATTAACAAATAAATTACAGACTCCAAGCCGTAAACAGTGTAGCATCATTGCCTGTCATCACCATATCTCGCCATTTGCACAAAACATCGCTCACCTCGCTAGCTGACTCCCTGCATTATTCCCAGTTTTTCCAGGGTTTGGAAATCGGAAAAACGATAGATCAGGCGTCTTGTCTCTCGAGTTATCGCACTTAATTGCAGAACAATATTCGACGTGGCAATTCACGCTCTTTTCCTTGCGTTTCTTGGGTTTTTTTACGGCGCGTTTTGGCTTCTTTGCTTTCGGCGGCATGGCTGCGCTAGCTACTGACCGCGGAGAACGCGAGGGGGCGCTGCTGCTCGCTTGGGGACATCTCGCGCATTGGCCCAGGGCGCTATGACGAGTCTATACGTAATTAGTCTATGGTTTTATCCATCAGTGCTGTTACGTTCATTGTTCAAAGTTTGCACAATAATAATGAGAGATTACGTTATATAATAGGGTATTGATCTCAAATTATGTTATGATAGCGCAATGACCTACCCTTAAACCCTTCAAAGCTGTCAACACATGAAAAAAAAAAAAAAAAAAAATTACAGTAAAACCTCGATGTATCGAACGTCCCTCCCTCGAACGTCTCATTCTCGAATTTATCCTTGTGTCGAAGTGTTTTCGAAGTCCCCGAGGCATATTTTCGATCTGTAGCTCGAAGTAAAAAAATTCGATGAGCATATTTCTCAGTTTGATAACTTCAAAGAGAGACAGATAGTCAGTTGTTTACAAAGCATCAAAACATCCCCGCCCCACAAAGCGGTCGGTAGCCTTTATCTCTCCTCTGTTTACGCCGCGACCAGAGCTTTGATTGGCTGACTCCAAAGATCAACGGACCGTGGATCTCAACTAAGCTATAAGGCATATTGTTGTTGGTGTATTTGTTATGATCTTTAATGAATGAGGGACAAAAGACCGCAAACCGACCAGAGCTTGGCTGACTCCTAAAACCAATAGACCGTGGATATCGACTAAGGCATTGTTGTTGATGTGCTTGTGATGACATTTAATGAATGCCGACAAAAGACCGCGCGCATTCGAGGCTAGAGTTAATTAAAGAAATCCAGCCTTAGATCTACACGTTGATAAATATTTGTTAATTAAAAGTTTCAATCTCAATTTCTCCTATAATCATTTCTTTGGTCTAGATTTTTCGTAAGTCATGAGATCACCGTTCATAGTTTATGCAGTTAATCATAACGTCAGAGCACGGTTTGGAATCATAACGGTCATATCATAACGGTTTCGATCTATCCCTCGAAGTATCCTTGAGTCGAAGTATTTGAGCTAACCCCACGAACTTCGACACATCGAGGTTTTACTGTAAAACGATTTGTTTGCTTTGTTTATTGAACATCATTTCGAAAAGATAGATACAATGATCGCCAGGAACTTGGTCTCCAGGGTTACACACGTGATCTTTCGTTTTCATTCTTTCTTGTCTACTGACAACTCAAACTGACCATTTAGCAATCAACCTGACCGTCATGTTCAGCTGGTTCTGTTCACATGTCCATGATTGTAATCACCAAACTGCGTTACATTTTTGTTCACACAAACCTCGTATTTTAATGATGCATTGCATGGAATCAAGTGCGTATTATATTTTTATGCGTTGTTGTCATTTTGGGTTTGGTTGTCGGCAAGAGCGTGTGCTCTTTGTCTGCTTCTGTATTTCTCAGCCAAGGATGGCCAATGATGTGAGTTTACATTGATTGTTGTTATATAATTACATGTACTATATTATGTTTTCATTTGTAGTTTGCGCTGTTAAACGTTGCATAAACGCGTCCAAACCACGGAATTCATCTGATTTCTTTGAGAGGGTAGTCACACCGAGCACGGAGAAACAATTATAATTTTTATCAAGTAAACTGTAAAACGATCCAATCTTCCCCATCAACGAGTCTTCATGTTGCCTAAATTATTGATGGTAAATAACCTTTTGTTTCAGTTTGCATTTCTCAACAAATTGAACCAAAGGAATAATTTATTGACATGCCTTGGTAATTTAACAAATGTCTATGCATACAACTCTCTACACTTCAGATGTGCAGATTGTATCAAACTGAGCAACATTAAACAATGCTGAAACGTGACAAATTGCATAATGCGAGCCGGCAATAGAGTATGTTCGCCATGATTGTTCTTGTCAAAATATTGAGCAATATTTCGTCAATGCTTATGCATGTAATTCACAAAATATTATGAATATATTGTGACACCAAACCACAACTTTGGTTATATTGAAATGCTTATCCAGGCGATATAATGAATACTGCTCTAATGGTGAGTTGAAGGCGAGTTGTTTCGATGAGATTATTTTATTTAATAATACAGTGTCGTATGCAACACAGCATTGTGTCATAGTTAAGAAATTATTTGGAGAAGAAAGCTATATAGATAAATAGATATAGATAGATATTTTATTCATGAATAAAGCACATTCAAAGGACTGCCCCTTAGGCCATGGGCCTGTCAACCGGAGCCGGGACAGCCCTATAAGCATTACAATAATTGTATGATAAGAAAACAGAAGAAAACAGAAAAACAAACTAAACGAGAAACAAAGACTAATAGGATTGTGATTGTGGAGATGGAGGAGTGGGTAAATGAAAAGGGAGAGGAGAGAGGAGGGAATGGGAGGGGGTGTTTCATTCTTCTATATGAGAATAAATGTTATTCTAGATTAAAGGCTACTACATAGTGTAAATAAGCGATAGTATGTTTGTAGGTTGACGATGACAGAGAGACAGAGCTCTTGCATGAGCTAAATGAGACCAATTTGAAATGGCATGTCATTGGCCTGGCCGAAACGAGGAGGAAAGGAGAACAACTGACAACAACGGAAGGTGGACACACACTCTATACCATCGGAGGTGATGTGCCACAGAGAGGAGTTGGTTTCTTGGTCCACAGGAAAGTGAAAGACAAGATCATCAAGTTCGAGGGACTAAATGACAGAGTAGCTTCCCTGACAATGAAGGTAAACAATCAATACCAAATGCAGATTGTTCAAGTGTATGCACCAACCACAACTCACAGTGATGAAGAAGTTGAAGAGTTTTATGAAGACATAACATCAGTCATGGAGAGAAACAAGAGCTTCTACAAAATTATCATGGGAGACTTCAACGCTAAAGTGGGCAGACACGAACAAGGAGATGGAAAAACAACAGGAGAACAGGGTCTTGGAGAGAGAAACGAGAGAGGAGAGAGACTGGTCCAATTTGCAACATCCAAAAATCTGAAAATTACGAACACCTATTTTGAGAAGAAAAGCTCAAGGAAATGGACATGGAGAAGCCCAAATGGAGAACCAAGATCAAATAGACTTCATCATGACAAACAAGAAGATATTATTCTAAACACCGAAGTA
>KB308507.1:112231-123741 GCA_000328365.1 Capitella teleta
TGAAGCGTTCTGTCGCCGAAACGTCTGCGATTGCAGAGAAAAATTTTAATGCATCTTGCTCATCCNCGATTAATTTCTAAATCGCTTTCAGTATCCCCTTCGTCAGATTCTAAAGTAAATTCATTTATTCTAATTCGTCTCCCATTAGCTTCAGGTTTAACCCTAATGGTCTCATTAGCCTGCGGGCCGGTAAAGCTATCATATTCCATCCCTGCATTACACGAGGCAATACTCGAATCTTCATTATTTGCATTTTCAATATTATTAGTATATATCAGTGATTCGGGGCTAGTTTGGGTTTCGCTTTCTGGCATTCTGATTAAACGGTTATTCAAATCACTTCTGACCCATTTAAAAGACATGAGGTATAACAGGTGGTTTACGCGTGGCTGCACTAACTGAGAGCTGAGAGTTAACAGATGCGACGCACATGGTAGGGCAATTAAGGAGTTTTGTGTGATTGAAAGATCGACAGTCACTACCGGCTATGTGAAACACGGAAAACGAAGCTTGCACTTACCAGAGGAGAAGGATCACAGGCATGTTCAAATTACGACGGGGTCGCCAGAATGACGTAGTGACTCCAGGGCTACGTCATTTATGCACTAGTTGGATGGTAAGCTCCAAGCTCGTAATAACGAAGACTCAACCAATCACTTCATATTGGCTTTAATATACCTCGACAAGTATTCCAAGTGGTGAGAATATTCAAAATAATAATGTTCCAGAAGCAAGCACGAGAGGGAGAGATGTGTGGTGTGTCGTAGAGGAGTCGTAGAGGAATCAGTGTTCATGGAAGATATTCGTGTCTTATATACTAGAAGCATGGATGTGGGGCAGCCTGTGTTTCTAATAGTTAACGCAGAGGATCGGTGCCTTCCAAATAGTTGCTATCTGACAATGATGGATGCGCTTGCTCTCCGGTTCTTTGTTCTCGGCGAACTTCTGACCGCCAGTATTCGCTAATTGCACGTTGGCCTTCTGACCTCTCAGTATTCGCTGATTGCCTCTTGGGAGATGGAAGCAATCTCGTGCACGCGCTGCCCGAAGGTCTATACATGCATAGGCAGAGTTTCTTATAATCATAATTACATATGGTATAATGCAACATCGTGTAAAGTAGTCAGAGACATCCACGTAATCTCGTAATCTTAACATGGTAAGTGTTGAGATCGGTTTGAACGAAATAATAAAATCACAATAAATTTTGATTTTGCTCTATTGTTTGATGGTATTCACACAGTTGCTATATTTGGGCTGAGCAAATCCTGCACAAGTAGGTAGTTATACATATACATTTTCAGCTATCTTTTTAGCTTTTAGTATTTGTTGTTTTTCTAAAACGAAGTAAGATGGCGATCACCTTTTGATGATGCCCTCTCTTCCCTTGGGGGAGTTTCAGTTGAGGAGTCATCGGACGTTTTTGTCAATGGACTGTCTCCTGCAACGATGGATATCCACAACATTTTTCTGGGTGATCAATCAATCAAGCTCACTCAGTTTCTAGCTAAGATTCAAAATAAACATCCGGAAAAGATCCTATAATTTCAAAGCGAAATTTCATAAGGGAAGATGAAATCGCCAACCATTGTTTCCATGTCGTGTACTTCCATTAGCTGCCTCTGATGTAGGGGGTGCATGCATCGAAACTGTCGTCTGTTCGGGTGTCTCAGTGTTCAATTGTGCTGCAAAAATATACATTGATGTACCTTGGAAAATTGTACAGGACAGACTGGATTTTAGAATGGAGATTCTCGAAACAGATTTTGCTCGACAAATCTGAGTCTATTGGGACCAGAACGGAATGGATCTTTACTTATGTTGTGACACATGCTAAAAATTACCAATAATTATAATGATTTATGATTTTATTTTTCAATTACCAATACAACCGACAGTGTCTTACGTTCAGTGACGGGGCTTTGTGAATGCCAGAAGACTTTGATGTCACCAACTTCCTCGGCGGGCTCATAGTGTTGCACTACGGAGTGAAGTTCCCTTCGCTTCCAGTAGACGCCACTCTCATTGGCTGCTCGGCTAGTCCATACCAGGTAATCCTGTTGCACCGCAAGGCTCTTAATAGGTAGGCGATTAAGTTTAAATCCACTCACTGCAAACACAGCGATTCCAAATGGAACCGTTGAAACAGGGTAACTTATCCGCTGCATTCCACTCAAAAGAACACTGTCTATCACACTACGAGCTGAATCACTCCAAAACAACCTTGGAGTGAGAACGGCAAAAGTACGAACGATGTTTCAATTGCTGCTCTAGCTATACCTTCCGAGGTCGTAGTCGATGTGCAAGTGTTGAGGATAATGTACGTCATTTGAGACCAAAGTATTAATCATCTGACCATCAACGTCCGAAGTCAAGATGGCTCCTGTATCTTCGTAGGCCTCGGTCCAGTAGATTGTTCTGGAATGTTGATGAAAGGGAGAAATGTGAATTTGTAACATTCATGCTCCACTTTAAAAAAAAATAGAACATACTTTGTCAGGGCATTCACTACGATGCCTTGAAGTCCATTACGATCACGGACGATGCTTTTCATTTCGTTGCCATGCAACGTGCTGTGTGTGATGGATTTCTCGCCAAAGTTCGTCCAGTACAGCCGATGAGCCAGCCAATCAACAGCAAGCCCTGTAAGATAAACGCTTGACAAATGATATATTAATGTTACAGCATTCTGACCTCCAATTTCCACATCCACATCCAGAAGTTGTACCCGGACCGAAGGATACATACCATCACGCATCCCGACGGCATAAATGTGGTTCGTGCTAGAGAAGTACATCATTTCGTTATGGTGATCGACGTCAATGACGCCGATGGGAACTTCGGTTGTATATAATTTATGTGGATCGCCGCCAACGTCTGCAAGCCAGACTTTAGCACGAAACACAGACGAACCATTGTGATAAAACAAAGCTGGTGAATACACCAATCCTTCGTCACCGATCAAGGCTATACAAATTAATACATAAATTGGATAATCGATCTGTAATTCTAGCTTCTATATAATTACATTCACAATTTTCATCATCTTGAAGTTCGTGCAGATGATTGCAGAGACATTCAGCTGCATTGTCAGACGTTGCAATGCACATGTGCTCACAATTCTTTGAAGCACAAGGATTCTCTGAAGAAAAGCACATTGGTGATATAGAGCAAACATTCATTGTACGTGGACCAATGGTGGATCTCACCGGGCAGTGGCGGCTGTTTGGCTGGGTTATAGATCATAACATCATCTGTTTTATTTATGATATTGTGGTAAAAAAGCCTTCGGTCTCCAAGACTACCACTGCTGCCGTTGTAAACGAAAGCGCTGTCAAAATCGATCACTGCAATCAGCAGAGTTTGCTGCATTCATAACGCAATAAAAATCAGAATGTGTGCTTTCTTTTTCCGTGGTACCTGCAGTGTGTCAAAAGACACGAACGTTGAGACGATGTTCTCTGCCACCTCCACTCTCCGTTGCTGACCACTGATATGCATGCTCTCTATTTTACTTCTGCTGGCATCAAGTCAAAAGAGTCGATCGCCATCGATGACCAACGATGAACCAATCGCTTTCCACTGAAATATGAACGTCCATTTCCCCGAAGGTCACTCTTCTCGATCAAGCCTCAGTCTGGATCCGACCAGAACAGAGTTCTGTTAGAATATTTTGGTTTTGAATCGGATTAGTTTTCTCATAACGCACCGAGAGCCAGGATGCACTGCAATGCCGTGAGGAGAGTGCAGGGAACCCTCAATGATGAAACGGAAGCTTGTGGGGTCGTCAATAGCTGCCATTGCAATCCAGTTGTACACGGCGTCAGTCCAGTACAAATTCTTGTTCACCCAATCCACGGTCAGTCCAAATACCTAATACATTGCAAGAACATGCTTATCATCACACAATTCTAATGATGTGGACAATGTAAGGATACGTTAGCTTAATATTTTTATGTCCTGCGACGCATAGTTCACCACGTGAGCAAGATATGCGACATTGAAAGCGATGTGCCCTTGAAATAACGCGTGTTCGTTGCTTTCACGACAGCCTGATAGTTCGCAGCCAACTTGTCGGCGTTTAGACTTGCTTTTATGCTTACAGAAGTAGTTTGCAACTATGTATTGTTTACAATAGTGCCACAGGATGTAATCGTCGATCATCCTGAATCATCGGTTACATAACGGTTTCATTGGCTCCCAGGGCGAATCCTGGTCAGTGCTCCGGATCTTGAACACTCAGCGTAACGAGATCCGGTCTTTTAGATCCGGAGCACTGGCTATTTTAAAGTTTCGCCCAGGCAGCCAACGAGACATGTCAACGAAGCATGTCAGCTCGGATACTGCCGGGTTTAAGTTCACAACTAACGATATATATCGCAACTATTGTGGCAGACACAGGGCTCCGCACTCTTTGAGCAAATAGCAAAAACTCATGTGACTTGATTATCTCAATGTCTGGCTCTCTCTATATATAATCCTGTGTCTATGCATGAGTAATAAAGCATTCAGTGGTCGGAATTCTTTGACCCCACGAGTCTACGTCTCTGTTCTTACCGACCATACCATGTCTAAGTTGTGAACTAGATACATGTAGTTCAATGTTTATGCATACAGCTCTTGCTTTTTACCCAGGACAAACAAACCCTACACATTCATTAACAGGTTACGTTTCCAATTAACTAAATGCGTTTTGTTTTATAGATGTATTATATTATCCGATCCACGGATTCAGTTTCCTGCAATTAGGGTCCTGGATATCCGATATCTGAAAATTTCCCATAATTATTAACTCAGCATTCCAGTCTCAGTGTGTCATGGTGTTTATTCTTACCTTCTCGGAGCATGGTGCACTGATCGATTTGATGGGTATGCTTGAATTTGTCGATGGTATCATGTATTGAATATCTTTCAAGCCGTTGTCGAAGTAGAACAGAATCCTATCTGGATGTGATGCCGCCATGGCTCCATAGTTAGAACCAGACTGAGTAATGGTATCAAGCACCCTCTGCCCATTGTAAACTCTGGAGAACCAGGTCTGGTATGGATCGCCGTAGCACTTGAACAACGTGGAGTGAGACCAGTATAGAGCGTAGACTGGGTCATCATCACTCGCTGCTGGAAAGAAGAAGAGGACAATGATAACAATGATACAATGATACGCCATTGGTGCATATTAGTATTTGGCTGTTGTACACGATGTTGAATGATTAAAGCTTTCAACAAGTGGCATTTCTTACGCTGTGCAGAGTAAAGCACCACCCTAACTATTTTTTTTCTTCTACATCTAACATATACTTAAATACAAAACTCAAAGGATTGGATCAGCATCGATCGGGTTTGCCTCTATGTGGTCTACCAAATGATTGAATAATAATTCAATTGCTCGGTCAAATTGATTTGATCACATGACAATTTGTGCATTGAACGAACCTTGAACGGCCCATGTAGTTGCAAAAATGATCCACCACTTCATAATCTGGTTACGCCCGGATTTCAATAATTCCATAAACCCTGTTTCCTCTAATGTGATGAAAAAACAGAATGTCATCAAGACTTGAATGACGAGAGCACAAAATAAATAGACGCAGATTCTTCGTTCCTGTTCGTATTTATTGAAAAACTACCTGGTTGAATATGGAATTATGCTTTCATACTTCCGTGTCCCTTTTCTCAGTATGCATGGAATTTTGAGACGTGACTCGCCCGTTTTTGAATGCCTTGATTGTTTGTCCTGGCGTGTTCAACCTTGAAAAATCGATAATCAACTTATTCTGAACAATGGATACGCGGCATCGTTCTGTGGTTATGGTTCGGTAACGTAATGGGTTCTATGACGTATGGGTTCTATGGTAATGGGTTCTATGGTAATGGGTTCTATGGTGGCACGTAGAACCCATAAATAAGCATTCGAGTGTTGTGCATATCATTCATGTCACTGTAATTTCATGAAAATGGTGTGTCCACGCCCCAAATGACACACGCCATGATCTACTTTCCTAACTTCGATATTCTTTGAATTTGAGTTTGTCCGAAAACCACCTGAGTAGACCTTGTACCTTATGAGGGGATTGGGGTTCCGTTTGCTGCTTGAAGTTGTCAGAGAGGGGGAGTGTTCTTATGCAGATATTTATGGGCTGCCGTGGCAGGTACAACTGATACCTGCGCTCCTTTGACCTTCGAACTTTCAGTGGTCATCCAAAACAATTGGCCTCATTTCTATGTGCAACTTTCTCATTGACCAGACCAAACTTTGTTCATCGGAATACTGGAGCGACGAAATTGGCTATCAATATTAAGATAAAAAATAAAGACCAGTGTGGGATTCGACCTCGGGAATCCTGCGTGTGAGTTGCCGCTGAACCAAGATCTTCAGATCAAGACGCTTAAAAGGCTAAGTGTCGCGTAAAATGGGCATAGACAATGGCGAATAAAGAATTAAATAGAGATTGAAATACTGACTGGTTTATTACATTGAAAATGTGTCCTGGTAGTGGAGCGGAGGTTGTACAAGACGACCGGAGTGAGTATACACAGCAGTTGCTGGGGCTGGAGATTGGAGAAGTAGGAGAAGCGGCGGCAGTCGACACATGAGCTGGTTTGATGCGATCCAAAGAGACAGCAGCGTCTCGTCCACGAATCAGAAGCGTACAGGTTTTCGCGTCACGTTTCACAATTGGGAATGGTCCCTGATTTGGTCGCTGCAAAGACGTTCTGTGAGAGTCTGCACGTAGGAAAGCATGCGCCACCTCTTTCAGAGTGTCGGGCACAGACGTATGAGGCACATCATGATGCTTGACTGAAATCACATGAGAGCTGTTATGAGGTGAAAGTGCGATGAACAGACCAGGCAGAAGAGGCGTCGACTTCAGCACAGATTCAGCTGGTGAAACATCAGTATCATCTCTGGGTGAATTACGTAACCCAAGCATGACCCATGGTAAATGAGCCATCCTGCCCATCCAGTCAGCGGTATTCAGTCGTGCACAAAGGGATGCCTTTAATGCTCGGTGGAATCTCTCCACTAGCCCATTACTTTGTGGGTGATACGCTGTGGTTCTGTGCAATGTCACACCAAGAGCTTCAGCCATTCCACGCCAGAGGGCAGAAGTAATTGCGATCCTCGGTCAGAAGTGATGTGTAAAGGCATGCCAAAACGAGAGACCCACATACTGATCACAGCATCAATGCACGAGGCTGCAGTAGTGTCTTTCAGAGGAATCACCTCAGGCCAACGGGTGTTGCGGTCTATGACAGTGAAGAGGTGGGTGAATCCTCTGGACGGTGGCAGAAGGCCAACCAAATCGACATGAATGTGAGGGAAAGAGTCTTGCGGCACATTGATAGGAGTCACTGGTGTCTTTATGTGTTGCTGAATCTTGGAAGAGTGACAGGCAATGCACTCCGTGCACCAACGGGCAACGTCAGCCCTCATTCTGTGCCACACAAAACCACGGCCTACAAAGCGCTGGGTTGCTCGGCATCCGGGATGCAATAAGCCATGAATGGTATCGAATATACGGTGCTTCCAATCATCGGAAACAACTGGGCGTGGGTAGCCAAGTGAAACCTTACATAGCGTCTCTGGCGCATCAGGTGTAATCCGTCTATTCACAAAACGTAGACCGGATACAGATGTGATGAAGTCTTGCACAGTCTGACATGAGGCTTGAGCCAATGCAAGAGCTTCGCAATCCGCGACTAGAGTGACAGCATCTGACGGATCACGAGACAAGTAATCAGCTACGTAATTCTTTTTATCTGGGTGATGATGGACCTCACTAATGAATTCAGCAATCGTGGAAAGATGCCTCTGCTGCCGAGCACACCAGGAATCAGAAGTCTTCAAAATGGCTTGCGCGAGGGGTTTGTGGTCAGTTATCAATATACAAGGACGACGTTCGATCCAAGAGTGAAAATGACGGATGGCCAGGTAGGCTGCCAGCAATTCCCGGTCGAATGTTCTTCACTTGGCTTGCGCAGAGTTCAGATGCCGGCTGAAGAATCCTAATGGCTGCCATTGAGTACCAGTTCATTGTTCCAACGAAGTTCCAACTCCAACACCTGAGGCATCTGTGAACAACGCCAGGGGTGCATTCTTGATGGGATGAGCAAGTAACGTTGCATTCACTAATCTTTATTTCACGTTCTTGAAGGCAGCTGACGCTGCTGGCGTCCAACGAGGAGATGAAGTAGCGGATTTACCCTTCATTGCATGATAGAGAGGCTGCATTGAATCTATGATAGTAGTTTACCATTCCAATAAACTTTTGCAGGTGGAATGGTGAATTTCTGCACAGCGGAAACTTCAGCTGGAAGAGGACCGATTTCTGATGCACTAACTTGGTGACCAAGAAAGTTTGAAGTTGCAGTGCCAAACTCACATTTCTCTGGCCGAATGATAAGACCATGTTGTTTCAGTCTTTTGAATACAGCCTTCACATCCGATAGATGCTGGTCAGGATTTGCACAAGCAATCAGGATGTCGTCTATGTACACGAATGCTCGAGGCAGATCTTGAAAGATGGTGTGCATAAGTCTTTGCAAAGACTGTCCAGCATTCCAAAGGGCATTCTCAGACACTTCAAAAGACCAAATAGGGTTGTAATGGCGGTCTTTACGACGTCTTCTGGTGCGACTGGCATCTGGTGGTAGTCTCGAATCAAATCAACCTTAGAGCCTGCTAAGTTAGAAACAAAGTCTTGGATATGAGATATCTGATACCAATTAGGTATCGAGGCGACATTCAGGCGCCGATAGTCTCCACTCGGACGCCAGCCTTTTTCTTAAGGCGCCGTCTGCCGTGGAGAGGACCATTGACCTCGACCGTTCCGGATAATGCCCATTTCTTGCATGATTAAGAATTCATTCTTGGCTATGGCCAACTTCTCTGGGTTGAGACGGCGAGGGCGAGAAACAACAGGAGGGCCTTCAGTTGGTATCCTATGGTAGATCCCGTGTGCAGGACAAGAAGCGTGGAAAGTTGGCTCAGTTATCTCTGGATAAAATTTCAGAAGTTGCAGGTAAGGGTTGTCTGTCACCAGAGCAAATGAAAGCTGGCCATAAACGGAAGCAAATGTGTTTGCACCAACCAAACGGTTGCCATAAGGATCAACAAGTCTGCTCCCAACAGAGGTTTGCTTACATCAGCAAGAATGAAAGGCGAAGTATAACGATGTCCAGCGAACTGTAAGGTCTTTGTAATGACACCAAAAGTACGAATTGCAGAGTTGTTTGCTGTTCTCAATGCAGAATGAGTTTGCTGGTTGTGCTTGGTTGTTGGTTGGTCAGTTTGAGCGACAGGAAACACTGAATCAACACCAGAGAGTTCATCATTCAGAAGCAGATGCTTAGATGAGTTGGGGGCCACAGCATATATTGACGTTGAGACCCCTTCCTGGCGATTCCCTGGTTTTGGCTCCAGGAGCAAGAAGACTGACAGTGGTGATCTCTCTCCAAATTTGTGATGAAAGAAGCAGATACGATTCTTGTTTTGATGTGTAGCAGAAACAGTACAGACAGAATCATCACACTGAATCGTCTGAATGGACACTTGCAATTTCCATATCACGGTTAGACACAGAAACCATGATGTTTTCCGCTTCCTGCGCTAGTTCATAGAGGTCTTTTTTTTTTATCGATGATGCAAGCTGTCGCAGCACATGTACAGGTAGAGCGCCTACAAACAGTCGTCTACGCAAGTATTGGCTGGCATCTTCATTGCCATTGATGCGTAGCATCCCGTCAGCGAGCTGTGTAGGTGTGCGATCACCAAGACTGTTCATCGATAAAAGTAGTGATTGGGTCAATGAATATCTCGACAGAAGAAACTCCTTGAGTCCTTTGTACTTTTTCGATGACTGTGGATTATCGATGATGCGTGAAGCACGTTCTGCGACGTCATCATTCAAAGCTGAGACAATTATTTCGACAGTATTTCGTGTCGTCTTCAGTAATTTTCCTGAGGTTGAATTGTGCTTCAGCTTGTAAAAACCAAGACAACTTAACAGACACGACGTCGAGAGACATGACGAAGTTGTAGCCAGTGGAACGCGTTGTAGTGTAGCGTTTCACAAGCGTCGGGGTCACCAGTATGGCGAATGAAGAGTTCAATAGAGATTGAGACACTGACTGGTCTATTACATTGAAAATATGTCCTTATAAATGGTGTTGAGAGTTAATCAAAATGACATGAGTTATGAACGAAAAATCAATGATAACTTGTTTAAAAAAAGTGTTGCCTTTGAAGACTCGACAGCACACGGTTTACTCAGCTTATAAAATTATAAAAAATTATTATTAAATTGTTAATAATCATCAAGTTATGCAATTAAATGCTTTAATTACTGCTACGACCTTGACCTTGGTGCAACCTCATTTAAACTCACGATTTCGTAAAATGTCTATACTAACAATATACTCTGCTAATTTTCAATGCCACAGCCTGCTTAACTCCAGAGATATTTGCATGCAAAAAAGTTTCATTTACTATTATGCAAGATTACGCAATAACGGTGCATCTGAGTGCATTAATAGCGCCATGCATTGTTGTACATAATAATGCACTGGATCGATTGATGTATGTTGATGTGACCTTTACCTTAGACTTTTGACCTACAAATTTCAATCAGACTCGGAGAATCACTTAACACATTCACCGCCAAACACGGAGATTTCCGTGCTTGCGTGCCCAACGCTTCTCCGCCAAACACGGAGATTTCCGTGTTTTGCACTTTTTGCTATATACGGGTGCTATAACCTCTTGCGCATCATCTCTGAAAATATCTAAGAGTTTGACCGTGTGCATCTATGATTATATCATGATTTTAGGGATATATGTTCCTAAACCAATCAATAATCCTTGTACTTCTGAAGTTTATATAGCAGTTACCGATTGATTTGTGATAGACCGCTGCCGAAAGTATGCAGCGAAGCGATCACGACTCGAGGTGAAGCAGTGAAGCGAATAGTTTTCACAGCAATTGGGCAATGCGGGTGTTCAGCTTGAATGCTGGTGTACTGGTAAATGTATAATTATGTGATGAGTTATTGAAAATAATAAGAAGATATGTATGTACGATGTATTTACCTCGTATACATGTATATGTCCTGTACTAGTATATTCATCCTCCCCTCAATTAAGGCTTGCGTCAAATTTTTTCGGCCGGGTGTAAATACACATGAAATGTATGGCCAAAAATAAGCATATATACACGTATACACTACCAGCATTGTTTCTACAACTCACAGATCTCTTGCCAATGAATAAAATTTTGAATGCATATCCAGCAATGAAGGACCACAAGTTCCGATATAATATATCGCATAATTATAATATATAATATATATAGTGTAATTATAATATATCACTATATGTCAGATTCCTTCGATATAAAAACGAGGAACGCAGCGAATTTGAGATCAAAATAATTCTTTCTCATGAGGTGTTTCTTGAAAGCCAGACAATTAGTGAGGAAGGGTGACCGGCGCCTGTTTCTATTGTTTGTCGT
>KB308513.1:18779-36674 GCA_000328365.1 Capitella teleta
CACAATACATCAACCGCTGCTATTACATGTATTATGTGAACGGCGCTTAAGGCATGTCTGCAGTATCAGGAAGCCAATCGGAGCGTTGTAAGCTACTTCGTTTTTTGTTTTTGTTTGTTTTTGTTTTTGTTTTGTTTTTTTCAATGATCGAAACAAAGAAAACGACATGGTCTATGCAGGTCTCGGCAAGAGAGACGCTCGATCGAGCTCGAGCGCCACCGAGCGCCTAAAACTGATCGTTTCATCGAGCGCCTTGGCCTTCAGTTTTCGAGCGCCTAAAATTCGCCTGGTTCGTGCATGCTGCTAGGTGTGTGTTACCATACGGGCACGCACTACACTCTACAGGCAGAAGTGTGACGCACCACAACAATTTTGGCTTCAGCCCTTGTTCTACTGGGATTCGGTCCGTGAATTAAGCATGCATGGCTTATAATTAGCTGACATAGTATACTACAGCGAGAAGACATCCACGCCACGCCCGATTCATCTGTGCAAGACGTGGTTGACAAAATTGAATGCAAGAATGGATGAATCTGAATCAGTTTGGGACATGACTCGCATGAGCTAATTAATTGGTTGTTTGTCTGATCATACACCTAATCATAATGATGATGATCATGAAGATTGAAGAGCACTCGATCAGCATCCATGCACTGATCACTATACTAAAGTAACTATACATTAATAATTAATGCTTCAATATTTTTTTGTCAATTACTCGTATTCTTTGTTGCTGATGGTTCAACACCGCATACCTGTGAGGCTGTGATCTGCCTATGAATTAAAATTTTAATTTTAACGATCTAATTTGAATCAAATAATGACCATGGGTCAATGTACCATAACTTGTCCATGCACATATTACGATTTTATTGTACACGGTCGCTCATGCTAGCATGCTCCATGGCATGTTAGGATGAGAATATATTCGATAATTTCAATTACCATAACAATAATAAGGAGCTTGAAAGACATGTAGCTGGGGTATACATATAGTTATTGTCTTACACGAAAAAGTTTGTTTGCATTTCATCAATATAATTATAAAGAATACGAAATACCGTATTTGAACCATATTTCACAAGCATTCTCAAACCCCAAGGATGTGTAATATGCAAAGAATTGCCTTCTTAGAGATCAAATTTTGAGAGATCAAATTTTCACTTCCCTGGGATTTTTTTTATGTCAAGGCCTGAATATAGTGCATGTTGCGGTAGGGATGTACAATGCGCACACTAGGATCCAATATGGTAAACAGAGTAGGCTATACTGCAAAGTGAGATTTGAACACCATTTTGTTTCGTAGAATCAGCGCTTTCTCTATCAATGTTTACTATATAGGATCCTTGCACACGTACACTATTTAACGGATCGGATGGGGTTACCTGAAATTTAATGAAATTTGGCAGGTGGAATGAATGCCACGTGTCAAGCGCCATGGTCAAATATAATGGCTGAACCGTGTTTTGTTTAGACTGGTTTCGGCTAGTTTATAGGTAAATGACGTTAACAGAGATTGATAGATTCTGAACTGGCGAAGGACCATTATTAACATGCATACATGTTGACAATAGCATTCACTATTATAACACACAAGGTCTTATCTCCTCGCTATTGCACCATTGAATTTGCAACCTTTACTATAATCATAGCTAGAGGTAGTACTTTAATTATATGTCTATGACTATAATTAGTATTTCACAGACGAGAAATAGCAAATCATAACGCATTTTCTTACATCATAACGCTATTCAATCTATTCGTCCGCTCGCGTAAAGGTAGTCTGTTTACAACATTTCTCCTGTTTGACACCTGAACTTTGATATTCTGGTAAAATGTCTGGAATCGGGAAGCTATTGCGCGGATGCCTGGAATTTAATGCATTAAAGAAACCGAAGTTACTCGAACAATTCAAGGCCGTGAAGGAACATCCGGCGGTAAGTGCAAATGAAGACATGGCTGTTTGACAGCAGGCGATAATACAGCACCCTTCCACGACTTATGGTGGTCTTGAAATTTATAAAATGAAGATAACAAAAGTTCCTATATTTTTCATCAATAATATGGATTATATTAATAGTCGATCACAAAATTCTCCAAAGATGAATGAAACCGGGGTGACACATGAGTTGGTTACGCCGCAATTCAAAAATAAATATCAACAACCAATTAGTGTATTACCTAATTAACTAAAAATGACCTAATTATTTGAAGTTAACTAATTATTCAGAAATTATGTCTTAAATTACAATGTCGTGTGTGCCGATGTTGAGCAAAATTAAATAAAAGTGAATGTTTGTGACGTTTTAATTAGGTTAAATGATCGATATATACATATATTATTTTGGATAAAAGAATGTAACTTGATATCAATGCACTGACTAACTAAATTTAGTATACTATAGTGCATGCAGTGGTTTACACAACAGCAATGAAAATGGTTACTTTCAGTCAAAAGAAATTGTTGTGCAACTGCATTGTTTTTATATGAATAGAGTGAATGTGCATATGCTGGTGCATATGCCGGTAATTATGCTAAGTCTCATTCCAAGCTGGTAATTAGTTCGCTGGAATGCTGCCACCTATAAAAGATACAGAATATGGAGAGGATAACATTGGCAAGTGTTTAAAGAATGGATTGAGGAATTCCTTAAAAACAACAGAATGGAACTCTCAGGAAGAAAATTATACTTTGGATAAAATCACAAGGGGCACATTCATTAAAACTAAAGGCGTGGCATGTTTATTTCGAAACCTGTTTTGATTGATTCTTATTTACTTTTATAAAGTTAAATGTAGCAAGACCAATTTTCAAAAGATCTGTCAGCTATGAATACTATTCAAAACCAAATATAATGTGATTTTTCCCCCAAGGCATATCATATTATAAGGAGAATAAATGAGATATTTTTTATCAGAACTGCTGAAAACGCTGCTCACTTATGGCTCTCATTAATAAGAGAACTGTGACAGTGGCATCACACCTGCATGATATCGAACGCACGAGTAATAAAACAAGTTTTCAAACCTCTCAAATTCTATATATAGAGTGGGCCAAAAGTAGTCTATCTACACCATGTTAAATATTTCAATACTTTTCAAACTGCAGGAAATGTGTACGAAATATTTTTTTGGTGTGGTTGTTTAAATTGTACGCATTATTAATTATCTCAGTGAATCCAATACTCTTCCTAAATTAATATTATAGGATGAACGAACTAGTCCATTGTTTGTGAGTGCTCTTGTTGAGATATTGGCACTAATGTTTATCTACTAAAATCAAAACAAAGAAGATAATTTGTACTGCAGCGTCACGCAGCAGATGACATTCCACAATGCTGGTTCACGGCCAACCTGATTACTCACATACAGAAGCTCTTTGCGATCACTACCACTCTCGCATTTAAATATTCCTCATTCAAAATTAACATTTTATTCGATTTCTTTGCATAAATAGGTGCATATAATAATCTAGTCAATCCATATCAGGTATTTATTTTATTGGAAAAATGGATACATTTTAACAAAATTTTAAGTTTAGTTTTTAACTTGGAGTAGACAGACTACTTTTGGCCCACTCTGTATATTTAGGAGTTAGTTCACATATAGCAGGTTTTATGTCTTGATGTCATGCATCTTCTATCATTCACAGCTATTTGAAAACGAACGAGAGGTCATCCATAATTAGAATGTTGATTTGGACTTTACTAATATTATAACTCATTTACAGCCGAAAGCTGTGACATTTTCCTGCATGGATAACCGAATCATCATCACAAAATTGCTGCAGTGCGACGTTGGAGACATGTATTTAGTCCGCAATGCAGGAAACTTGGTCCCTCACTGCGAAACTCTGAGCTACGATGCAGTGTCTACTGAACCAGGAGCGTTGGAGCTGGGATGCGTAATGAATGAAATCCCCAATGTGCTGGTGTGCGGCCACTCTGACTGCAAGGTGGGTGCCAAATTCATTCGCTTCCACTCTGTAATTGTGCGTTCGTAGGCGATGAATGCACTGTATGGCATGCGAGACCAGACGCAGATTAAGGAAGGAACTCCTCTGACTCTTTGGTTGAAGAAGCATGGTCACTCCAGTGTGAAGAGATACAACGAGCTGCTCAATTCCCCTGATGGCATTGGTCCACTGGAGTTCAAAATCCCGGGAAAGACATTGCGAGCTTATATTGATCCGGACAAGAAGCTCTCTGAAGTTGATAAATTATCACAGGTAAGGCAGCTATTTTAAGTTATCTGTACAAAATTATTTTGCATAATTTTTCTTTCATAGGTTAATGTTCTGCAGCAAGTTGAGAATGCCTGCAGTTATGATATGTTGAAAGATAAGTTGCAATCAGGGCAAGTTAATGTCACGGCGCTCTGGTTCAACATCCAGACGGCCGATTTCTTCATGTTTTCCAAAGAAAAAGAACGATTTTTGGAGGTCAATGAAAGCACTATTGACCACTTGGTCAGTGATGCTGGTGGTCACTAATTAACTCTGAGCTTTAAGAGCGATATAATTAGGTCTTCTTCATCCTAGTATTATCTATAATCATAGAAATGAGATTTTCTTCCTACCAATTATACTGCTTGAATTAAGTCTCTTTGCCATACTAGATGAACTATTCTTGCCCTGTTGTTTCTTCAACATTTAATGCTTTTATATCATTATGATGTTATGTTGGTCTGTGTTTACATATTGAAGGATTGATAGTCTATTTTGCTCATTTTGTTGAATCTTTGTCTAGCAGTTTTTTTTTTTTTTTTTTTGGCTCTTATTGGTAATCATGTCTAACCATTGTTGACTCTTTAGGTTAAATAAACTAGTCTTGAATTTCACCAAACATTTCTGATATAAGTTCTGCTTTATAACTCAATTCAATATAAACTGTGTGCATGCTTTATATTATAACCAATGGAACACAGAAAGAGGAAAAAAATAATTTTATTCATAGAAGAATAACTAACATGAACATAAGAATGATATACATATAGAAAAAAATTAACGGCAATATATAGACATACTTTTAAAGATAAATACTACCATGTAAGATTACAGAATTCGGAAAAGAAAGGGGGGAAAATGAGGAAAAAGTTCATTGAGCCATAGCTGCCTAAGTGATGAAGAGTAATAATAATAATTTTAAAAATAATAATAATTTTAATAATAATAATTTGAATGATCAAAACAAAGAGGTCGATCTGCGTGAATGTCCTCTGTGTGACATTGGCAGAGGCGAGCAGTTCATGCGAAGTCGTTGATAAGCCTCGTTTCCTAGAAATAATAATAAATAAATGATTACAATACTAAAAATAAAATGAATAACTGACCTCTACTGCTGCACCTCTTGATGTAGTTATTAGCGCAAGGGAATAATGACTGAATGAGGTTGTACAGTTTTGAGTCGTAGGTACGCAGCTTCGAGCGAGTGTTGATGTCGTTGCTGTAGCCATCAGCGGGATCTGCATATGCGTTGACATTGAAGTACGATTGCACTCCTTCGCCCTGTTGCGAATTAATTGTTAATTAAATCATTCCACAGATTAATTAATTGCTTACGAAATAAGCTGAGGCTGAGTGTTCGGCATAGGTGTTCTCCCACCAACCGCTCTCCGTTCCACTTTCGTAGGTTGTCCTCAGATGACCTTGGAGGCCGGGAATAATTTGGCGACCTGCCAAGTGATAGATGCCCTGAGCGACCTCTCGGATGATCAGGTCGTCTTTTGATCTGTCCTCTTCATAGCACAGAATGTTCTCTTCGCCGGTGGTTGAGATGGGGTTCAACGAGATGGCGCCCAATCCACGGGTTGCCAGGGCGAATCTTGGGTCGATGTCAACGTATTCAGGGATGGTCTTGATGCTTGATTCATGGGGGATGATTCCGACTCGACCGAAATTCTTGTAATAAGCCTGACGGAGGTCTTCGCGGTCGGCCAGGAGAAAACGGAGGACGTAGCAAGCCCTGTGAAGCGCTGAGTCGGGGACGCTCGAAGTGGCTGTAAGAGATATAAAGTGCGTTATGATGCAGAATGAGACTGGGAAATTGGCGTGGTTGCGAACGTTATGATTGACACTTACCGACAACTGGGATGCCGTACGCTTCTGTGTATTTCGTGTAGTAGGGAGAAAGTCCGTTCGGTCGCATTGCTGCTACAGTCCGCAATTCTTCTGGAACTTCAGTCACCGTTTCACAACTATTTGATTCGGTCGCATCGCCATCTCTGACGAAATTCAACAGCGGCGAACGGACGCCTGGAAGAAACATTAACTTTAGTATCAACATCATAACGGGTCCATTTTCCCGCCTGCGCCTCACCCACGTGTCAGGCTCCGACATAGATATTTGCTGTATGCGTGTATATCTTGCACTAGATAAGGGATATATCTATGAAATAATCGACCAAGGCTGCTGTCAAACTCGCCTGTCTTAATAACCTTGACATAGTTACAACAATTCACAATTACATCGCTTCAATCTGCTTGATTTACGGTGGCTTTGAAGTGAGCAACAGAATGTGAATATAATTACAAAATGGCTTACATCGACAGCGTAATAACCAACAGAATGTTACAACTGATGAAACGTACCGTTGTAATGCTCGTAGTAATATGCCTCTAGAAAATCATTCGGCACTTGCGGTAGAGGTATCTCCTTGATCACTTCATTGTTTCCGTCTGGAAAATGAGAAGAAGAAAAAAGGCGATAATCGAATGCATAAACAAGTACATAAACACCATGAATATACACTATGCAGACAATTTGCATCTAGCGCCAGGACAATCATAATTGCGACATTTCGGGTCACAATCTATGTCAATTTGGCTGATACACACGCACCTATTGGTAATAAGCACTTCGACAATTTACCACGAACATTTTCTTCTGCTGTATGTGTTTCGTTTTGCGTTACATGAGTGTAGGTTGATAATTCAGACATAATTCCTCCGTTGTTAAACGAAGAACACAACCTATCTATCCTATATGGTACTATGATATGAAACATCGAACTACAGACTCAGGAAATGTGGTGCCAATGGATCTAAAATATTACGGGACAACATGTAAACATCGCTATTCGCGACGCCGAGGCGAATCACAATTAAATTATTTGGCAATTACTTGTACACGTAGCTTAAAACAACCCGTGGGAGTTCACAATAACATCGAAATTCACAGTATTCTACACATGCAACTAGTAGTTTGGACTTTAGATTGGGTAGTAATTGACTTCAGCTCTATATATGCTAGTATTTATGATGCTCCCAACACATAATTATGGTGTGTTTCTTGCTTTCTTTCCCTTCGTTTTTGTACTTTGGTAACATCATCTATGCACCATGCATGACATTGCTATTCTAAGAGGTAACTATATAGGGATATGGACTATACTGCCTCTGCGTGAGTGATGATTATTACCCCGATATACACATATGTACATCAATTTAAATTTCTAACAATGCAATTCATGTCAATGGAAGAATGAGATCGAATCACGAAGTAGGTCCATTCAGTTGTACAATGAGATGAAACAATGAGCAGAATTCCACCTGAGCCGCCTGTGCGCCTACATGTATATTGCACCAATGCAGCTGAGGCATTCTCGTACCTGACAAGTGTCATGCAGCGTTGATGCTGAGTATACTGATCAAAAGTACTGATAATTGCACTTTATATCGATCCTCACCTATAATTATGAATCGTGACTCGATGGCGCAAATGCACTTACCCACTAAAAATGCATATAGGGTGTTTAGAAGTACGTTCTACTTAACCACCGAAAACCCTCAGAAAACAGTGAAAATAATGTATAAAAGTAGAACAGTCAAAATCAGACTTACTGTTATTTGTCGAGCGAGCTGCGCTGTTGCTAAGACTCAAAATAATGAGAGATAGGCTGATGAGGCAAATTGTCTGGAACTGCATGGCGATATATGTTTGAGCAACTCAGATGATTGATGAGTGAACTGTCGTGTGTATTGAGGACCCGGCACGCGGGCACTGTGCTTATATATCAGCCCCCAATGACGCATCGTAAACTTCAGAGCACGTGATTATGTTTGTGAATGAACCACGCGTCATCACGGAAGCCACGCCCATTTTGGCTATGGATGATTGAAACGTGAGTACTATATATGTTATATTTTCATTGCGGAATTCCCTAATTTTCACGTGATCATGGTATCGACTGACCATGATGTTGCTATATTTAGTTAGTTTAATATATCATGAGAGAGTCTCTTGTTCTTACATGTGAACTTTATAATGCACATTCCATGTTTTTTTTTTTGTTATAGATGTATCATTAAAAAATAAAACGTTGGGGTTACTATTCTCTATTCGACTTCGGTTACTATGAATAAAGCTCTGACTTTATGTTTACACGAACCGAACGACGCCGTATTATTATTATATCTATACTTTTCAGGTACATGCATATTGGTTAGGATATAGTACGTGACCCCATGATATTCACACAATAACAAGTAATAAAATTCAAGTACGTGTATCGTCGATAACGAGGGCTATAATTATAGAGTGACACAATAAGAGCATGACAAAAACGGGCAAATAATTCAATTAAATCCTACGCATTTTGACTATCTATGCCAACAATATATACCCTCGTGAATAAACTGCATGACGTAATAATGACATGGTGATGTATTTACTTCATTCCAGGATGTAGGATCATAGAAACCACCGATATATTCAGTGCAGGTGACCTTTCGATCTTTGCTGTGGCCTGGGTGCCGCATTTACAGTATGTAAACTCAAGTGCTGTTTCTCGTCACTGAATGCTACCCCCACCGCTGGTTTCAAACACTTCTTGGAACGCCTCTCGATATTTAATGATGCCCAGGAACATGTAAAGCGAATCCAGGATATGTAAATCAACCAAACAACTACTAAACAAAGAGAGATCAAGGCTATACATATAAGTATATGTCCCAGTGTGTGTTTATACTGGAACGCATGTTTTGTTGTGAAAGAAAGTGTTTAAGTAGGTCAGTGACCCATATGTATAAACATCATTAATTCAATTGTCAAAATAATTGGTGAGCAGTTATTCTTGCAGCAAAATATTGACACAATAATGACAATTTAATGACAGTTTTGGGGTGCATTTAGTCCACACAATTATGTGAAATATTTGTACTTCTGTCAAGTTCGTTTCGCTAAAATTTCTTGTGTTAAATTCAAACTGACTTTTCGTCCGATTTTTATGCAATTTACAAAACAAAAAACTATTGCAAAGAAAGTAGGATTATACAGAATCCAATGCAGATACAGGTGTACATATACTGTGAACTTTATGTAACAAATTTCCGCCTCTCGAAAAACGAAAGGAAGAAAAAACGACACGGAACTATACTCTATATATTATACCATCAATTAATTTGAGAGCCCTGGAGAGAAGAAAAGGAAACACTCAGAAGTTTGACAGAACTTTTTGTTAGAATTTTTATTATCTTTTGGAAAGATGGCGTAAAAGTATATAGCATAAAGAGGAAATAGAAGCGTCACTGGAGCTCATCTCCATTCATTTACCTCTTGAGTTTCATGTTCGTCTTCTTTTTTTCTTTCTTTCTTTATTCAACATTTTTTGGTGGAGTTGTGTCACATCCTGATTGATTACTCTGTAGAATAGGAAGAGTCACTAGTACATGTATATGTTGAAGAGATTATCTGATATAAAATCAATTTGATCGGAGCAAATCTACTGAGATAAATAGAATATGAGTGCTCTCCAAAGTGCGGCCAATGTATATGCATTATGTGTGATAATATAATTGTATCCATGTACAATTGATAAAACATTTCGCCAATTATTTGGCATCGTCTAAGTGTCAAGCATGCCATAAGGTACTTTTTTAGTTCTAAGCACAAAACTAAACATTCACTGGGAATAACCCTGCACAATTCAATATTATATGCGTCGCAATTTGTCCCCATGTTCCACAATGACTATCACGCACTATAGAGTGGCCTCTGCGTCCAAGCACTGGACTATTGAGTGTTACCCTCGTGTAGACCTGTGAGAATTATTTGCCCAGGTGATGTTTATATTATATCTTCTCACCTCTGATTGGAGTCAAGTAAGGATCGCTGCAATTGTATGCTGTTCAATCCATCGCTGGCTCGGTCTTTCATCAGTGCATGTCCCGATTGCTTGTGAGATTTTTGGGTGGCGGGATGGTCGGCTTGTGAAAGTAAATAATATTTTGACCTTGTCCTGCTTCATTCACCAAGCAACCATATAATACATGTAATGCGTATCCAATATTATTTGCTCACTACTATGCTAGTAGCTGTGCACCGTTGCTATAATATTGCACATTATTCATCCATCAAACTGTCGCATGGCTTCATATTAATTGTTCATATCACATATCAGTCAGACCCAGACATAATGTTTACATGCCCGAACTCATAAAATAGACTGCTAGAGTAAATATTCAGTACATTGTATTGGCAGATACAGACTGGACAACATGGGAATCGCGGTTGAATTTCGGGACTGAAATCATCCGATTGCATGTTTAGCAGGGACGAATTCCTAACCCTCCCCCCTACCTCCTTATAACTTATCACTTTACACGTACGCTCATCATCTCGATGCATGACGCATACCTGCCATAAGTCCTTAACATGACCTCATCAATTAAATCCCATATATAGATGGCGGTAGGTGGGTGAAGGGGAATTACCCTTCTGTTTAAATTGGAGCGCTCGTTCTACTTTCTACTCATAATTACCAGAAACCCGGCTCTTCACCAGAGAAACGGGGGTTCTCGAAAATATGATGCCTCGGGAAATCCAGCACTGATTCAATAAAAAAAAAAAATTAAAATTTTAAAAATATATATTTTCAAAGAGGATTCCAGGACTCTCATTGTGAATGTATTTCAATATTGTGTAGATGCCAAAAAAATGTGGCATCTTTAAAGAATTAATTAATAAAATTGCGTTCGTCTTCAAGTACGTGTATATTAAAAATAGAAATAATCTACACATTGCATAATCATTGAGCGTATAGGCATGTAATTGATGGTGATTCGTTATTTACATATACTAGTATAAATAATCATTATTATGTTATAGTGCGTTTTATTCCTGACATTTTAGAGACTAAATTCCCAACCTGGTTGAATTGAACGTACACTTAGATTCACTGCAGGGCATTCACCCTGATGCCAATTACCACTATATCCCGCCCTGTAAAACCAATGCAATTACCAAGCAGCGTTGAAGAATTTGCAATGAAGAGGAACAGTAAATTAAGAGACCGCAGCCGAGGAGGATCTCTCGATCCGATGTAAAGATTTCTCAAAATCTTTCTCAGCCACCTGACGTGTCACATCCCTGGAAAAGTCGTTGAGAAGGAATCGCCACTTACAAGTAGATTTCAAAAGTTTTGCGGTTTCTGCGGTTGTCCAGGGTCGCGGTAACCTGGGCGTTTGATTGACAGGTGTCTTCAATCACAGGTGAAGGCATCTTTATTATGATGACGCAGATCACTTTTCGAAATGATTATGATTTCAGTATACCGAGCTTGGCATTTAAATTGTCGGCGAGAGTTTGCGATTGTCAGAAGTATTATTATGCAATCAAGAATTTGACCGTGTTAGTACAGGATGTCCATTGTCTAATAAGTCATCAAAGATTCGGGTGAATTGGAACGCAAGTTAGACTGTAAAGAATTGGCGTTGGAATGAATTTTGAATCATGAAAATATTTTATATTTTCCCAAGCAAATACCCAGCCAGTGACATGATTAGAAGTAAGTACAAGTTCACACGTGCGCTAAAACAATATAGACCTATTTTATATATAATGCATGTAAGCAGATCCAGTTAACCACCCAATAGAAATTCCTCAGCTACAAACGCATCTGATAAGTAATGAAAAACAAACATTAATTTAAGACGGAAGGGGATAAAATGACGTCACAGTTTTCTTCCACTGTTTTCCCCCCTCTTTTTCAATTCCACTTTTGAGTACTCAAAAACACACGTACGTCATAGGAACTTGTGAAAGTATTGAGATTTTATGCTCTTTTTTATTCCAAATGTTTTCTCCTTTTTATGACGATAATATTTACACCCAGGAATTTACTACACAACATGTCCTCCCACAACAAAGAAACACGATACTCATGATATCCTCCTTTTTTCCCCCTCTCTTTCTGGGTCCGAATGAATTGCAAATTCTACAAATGCTTAAAATTCCTACAAAATTGATCGCATGTGGTGCAAATGAGGTATCTAGAACGCAGAGTATTACTCATTTTACGCCTTGCTCATAAGATTTGCTTGGATTCCGGAATTCCGCCTCACTGAGGACAACCCGACTTGAACTTCCTGTTGAAATTATTTCCGATGCTCTCCCACAAATTCAATTTTTATATACATGCATTGTATGTACAGTGAAACCTGTGTTGGCGACCAACTGCCTATATATGCGACCACCCTAAAATGCCCCCGACTACTTCAACATGTAAGTGACTCTGTATTCAGCGACTCCCGTGTACAACCCCTGTTTCCCGAGATACCACCAGAAACAAGGGTCAACATTCTGTCAGAATTCGACGACTCTTGAACTGCCTACTTATTGAATGTCGATTTTGACAAATGCGTCGTACAAAAACAATGAACAATGATTGAGCTTCGGCAAGAGTTGGATTAGAGTGATCAGTATCGAAGTTCTGGGTTGCAAACGAGTTCAAGTAATAGTGGATTTGCTTGGACACTTATGTTACTAATTGTACTGTATATGACAAAATAATAGGACTATGCGTGTCGAAGGTTGCTTGTATCAATTTTATGCCAAAGAAATAGGACAGTCAATTCGGAGTATTTTGGAGCTTCTATATTGCGGTTGGCTGCATTTGTTTGATGTAGAAATGAAATGTTTAAAGTTTCATCCACCCCTTGCATGTACGTGTACATGCATGTTTATCAAATATTACCAATACCCCTTATAAAATTATACCAGCCACCATGAGGCAATCCGAATTTCCAAAAAACAAAATTTAAAAAAAACAAAAAACAAAAACAAAGAAAAAAAAATCCTAAGTTGTACATATTATAGAGGTACAATTACTTATTTTGTAATTTATTTTTAATTTATTTTGTAATTTATATAGGCGGGAATATTACCCCTTATAAAATTATACCGGCCACCATGAGGCAATCCGAATTTCCAAAGAAAGAGAAAAGAAAAAAAAAGAAAACAAACAAACAACTATGTTGTACATATTATAGAGGTACAAGTACTTATTCAGTAATTTATTTATTTATTTTAGGGGCATATAATGGCATAATCGGGCTGTTTATTTAGAAGTGAGCATTATGTTGTTGGAGTTGGATTGGAAAATTGTCTCGCATTGTTCTATAGAATGGATAAGTAGGTCACCAGGTTACGAGTTTGCAAGTTTGCAAACAACGAACTAATCAAATTCTCCTTAATTACAAAACATAATAATGCTCGATCCGTTTGGAGACAACCGGCAATCACTTAATTAGTATACCAACATAAACGCCATAAATATATGCATTGAACGCTAATTAGATTTTCGGTCAAAATCTGATGGCTAATATTATTTTGATTTTGCATGAATTCAGAACACCTTTCCTTTATCCGCTTCATTTTGAAGATTTCAATCTACAGTTTACGATGTTCCGAGGTGATACTCTTAAAGTGTTTTCTAGGCTCTGCAGCAAGGCAAGTAGACAACCCAAGACGAGAAAAATGCTTTAATTAACCGTGTTGTGGGCGGGGCTTAGCTCACGCGACCGCCATACCAGTGTGAAGCGAGTCAAGCGACATATGTGATATCTTCTATTGATTTGCGATTTTTTGCTATCGCAATGACGAAAAAAAAACAAACTCGAGGAGGATGATAGGCCTACTGTTGTAACCGCACCCCCCCCCCCCCAAAAAAAAAAAGAAAAAAAAAAAAAAAAGCTGCAACAGAACTAGTTATTCACGTATTCACGTACAGCTATTGACCCGAGAACAGGAGTTCCCCAAGGATTAATTCCTACTCGTATTATGTTTTTGTTATATTGTTCAGCTGTTTATTACCTATGTATACAAATATGACTAAACGTGTATGTGAATAGGCCTACTATACAGTAAATGAGATTGTAATATTGTGTAATTAGCTCTTATAATATTACAATTTGTCAACTCGTGAGTTGAGCTTCCACTCCTGTCACGGCTGTTTGTCATGGCAGTTTGTCGGTCAACATAACTGAGTGTCAACCAAGTTTAATTAATAATTTGAATTAGCTTGAATATTTCATCTTGATTTTTCGTTTCATTATTTTGTTTCAGACGTCAGAAGGAACGACCTGACCCTGGACAACATTGGCTCCAAGAGAGTTTATTTGTATCCAAATTGTTATCAAGTATATAATTTATTTCGAGTTCTTATTAATTGAAAATGATCATGAACCAATTGCTATTGTGTTTTAAAAACTTCAAATAAACTCGGTAAAAGACTGGGCAGCAGAGCGAAGCTGAACTCCTTGTATTATTCACAATGCTGTCAATCACTCAATGTAACCTGCTGGTAAAGACTATGCTGACCGTTCAAGGGTAAACAGACTTCTGGTGAGCTCACATAATTATATGCGTTTAGATCATGCGCGAGCCATATTTTCATCGTATTCTTCCATTGAACTTGCAATCAAAAACTAGCGTTTCCATGGCAACCGGGTCAGCACATTGCCAAAACTTGCGCATGAAATGGATTTTCCCATAATTATATGTCCAGTTGGCATGGTCGGTGCATCGCTTATTTCAGTAAGGTTGTAGTTGCAGCATATAATTCTCAGTAGGTATAGTCTGTGGATGGTTGTTTCCGAATCATGATCGACACGAAAGTGGTTGGCCTCCCCTCTCCATCCCCATCTACTGGGTTTGTGCCGTTCAATGTCCCAACCCAAACCATGAACTGGAGATGGCCCTGGCTGCGTGCATCTCGGTTTTATACTTTTGTACACGTTTGTACATTGTTTACGTTTGTACATGTATACGTGTAGTTCTTTATCCGACCTGTAGTTTAGACCATGCCAATGCTCTTAATCGGCACGATGCATGAGTAACAGCAACACATCGGTATCTTCCCAAATCAAGGTGGTGGGCATCTGACGCGATTTTGTGGCGACTGATTATAATCAACGTAGGTGTCAGCTTCAGCCAATGAGGCGTTCTTCTCGCGTTTCTCCCCTAACGGAAGAAAGCATCATTCTTGCCAAAAAAAAAAAAAAAAAAAAAAAAAAAAAAAAAAAAAAAAACGTGAGAAAATGTGTGCTGTCTTTGATGGAGTGCTCCATACCTCTGCAGGTGTGATTCCAGCCAACGATTGATATCTATCACCTTAGGTAGCAAACTTTGTCCAGACTTTGGTACACTTTGTCCCCCATGAATATAATCAATATTACTAAAAACCGTTGAAAACCCTTGCAATTTTGTTGCAATTTTGTGGGGGTTTCACTCATTGTTTTTCACAGTTGTACTCCAATAAACACAGGAATAATTACACAGGTGTTTATTTGATTAATACTAATATAGCATATAGGACACAACCATTTCCGGTTGCCAACAAAAACATAATTTCACACATGAGTATGTGTACATACTAATGCAAACACTCTTCATTAAAAAGCAAGAAGGTTATTATACATCCATTAAACCTTCTGTGGTACCATACGAAATTGTCTAATACCTCCTCATCTTAATTCTGAACCGGAGGTCAGGAGATCGTCACCTTCCTCTTCAGAATGTTCCTCCTCCATCGACTCCTCTTTCTTCTTCACCTTCCCTTGTTCCATTTCGTCCTCATCTTCCTTGAATTCCTCGTCACTACCCTCGTCATCAGCGTCATATACATGTACTGGGTTAATTTATTTCAGACGTAATGGCCATGAACTTTTGATGTAAAACTTCCAAATTCCACGCCTTCTGCCGTGCGATATCACTTAAGAACCCGAAGGCATGGCGCCTGGCGTTCAGCTCCAATTCTTTTGTGCTGATGTCAAACTTCCAGCACCATCCTGCTCCTCCTCCGCTCGGAGCCTCGTCATTCTGCGTCATCTGCTCAGCGACCTCCTTGAACTCCCTGGTCTTCTTGTAAAGTTCCTTGATTGTGTATTGATGCTGGGCTTCCATCATGGCTGCTGAGTTGGTATGATATGCTTTGCGATCGAACCCCCCTTTATATGCTGGGAGGGTGATCAGGACGTATTTACTATTATTTGAACCGGATCCGGAAAATTCGCCATTACCTGTCTGCTGGCGCTGCGCGCTGGCTTGTACAGGCTTACGTCACGTCGCGCTCGGACTATTGCAACGCCCTTTTCTACGGCCTTCCTGTTGCAACGCGCGTCAGACTGCAGAGCGCACCGGCGTACATTGATGACCTCGTGCAACTTTATGTTCCGCGACGTTCCCTTCGCTCCGCCTCTGATCGACGCCTTGTCGTACCCAGGTACCGACTGCAGACCGTTGGTGGCCGAACTTTCAGTGCCGCGGCTCCCGACGTGTGGAACGCACTTCCCATCGAACTGCGACAATCTGAGTCACTGAACCCTTTTTTAAACTCGCTTTTACTTGTTAATTGTCTTATCCACATTCTATGCATGTACAGCGTCCCTCGAACTTCTTCGAAGAAGAGGGCGCTTGTTAAAATGTGAATAAATAATAATAATAATAATAATATTTAACTGTTGGGGTGTCTCAGAGTGCCAACTCGATTGTTTCTCTGGTTGACACGCAAGCTTGGTGACTCACGGAGGTCGACTCATGGCTTTGATGTCACCAACAGAAGCTGATCGTTTACTCGAACGTGTGGCTATTAATTAACTAACGACGAATATTAACTGTGAATTTAAAGTTCAAGGTAAAGATAAACGCTGACCGAAATTAAGAGTGCATGCACTTCACGCATGCGCAGTTTTAACGCGCCAAGCTTATTGTCAATTCAAGCGTGTAATGAAATTAAACAACCTTATAATGGTTAGAGGTAAAACTAATTGTAATTTAAGATTATATGTAGGCCTGTGAATTTTATGAATTATAGGCCTATGAATTAACTTATGCTTCTTCTGAAACGGATTAAGTGGAGTGCAAGGAAAGCACATAGTCCACATTAGATGCGTAGTTCAAACTAAACAGCAAGCAAGTGTGGCTTTGTGCGCAATGTAAGGACGAGTTTGCTCATTGAGTTTGTAGTATTTGCAATATTTATATTGTGTATGCACATTATTCTCTCCGTACGTAGACTTCTGATGGGCTTTTGCTACGTACAAAACCGCTCTGTATTCGTGCTTAGAGCCGAAGACACTGCGTTTTTCAAAATCAAACATGAATCGAAGTCTGACCAAATTTCTCCTACGCGTATATGGGAAATAATTAAACGCAGTTTTCTTCCTCCTCCTCGAAGTTCTTTCCCCAGACAAATTGGTCTTTAATCCAATTAATTATCTATTTTGTAAAAGAAAATTTAGGAAAGCACATCGAAGTTTATCTATATGAGATGGAACGAATAGTGCAAGTCAGTTATTAATTAAAACATCCGATACATAACTCGATTAAATTAATCTTTTGTTGCTGAATTGAGCTATGGTGAGAGCGAACATGCGGTCTGTTAACTGATGATCATTAATTACTGAATAGAGAATATCAATTCATTGTTAAGGCTGACCGCGAAAGCGATAAAACACAACACTCGTGCCTCGTGGGCGATACTGAACTCCACCCCGACTCACTGCTTGGGCGTCACTCACAGTGTGCGAAATGCAGCTCTTCGGAAAAAAACGAATTGCAATCAATCGGTTGCGTGACAGGGAGCTAAAGTTGTGTGTGTGTGTGTGTGTGTGTGTGT
>KB308513.1:36914-68499 GCA_000328365.1 Capitella teleta
TATTGAGCACACTTGGAATAATTATTTTCATTATCGACTATTCTAATTTAATTGATAAAATGATGTTTGTGATGGCAATTACCCACGGTTTTGCCAGTACATATATAAGGACACATACATACATGCAATAATGTATACGAGTAATATTTATAACATTAATATTTTTTTCTTTCTTACTCAGAATCAGAATGGCCGTTGCCATCCGCAGGCAACTGTTTGGTCAAGATGTTTGCCCCGGTGTGTACGGATTCTTGAGAACCGGAACAGAGGAGAAGGAAGAGGTCATCTACGACTGGGATGGTGAGGAGGAATCTGATACAGAGGAATTCACAGAAGAGGAGTCGGTCGGTGAAGAAGGAAAAGAGACGGGCAAAGAGGAGGAGCAGGAGGGTAGAGAAGATGATGAAATTGAGAATTTCTTCCGCGCTGTGTGGATTTCTGGGAAGAGGAAGCGAGAGGAGGAAGAAGAACGAGAGGATGCTGATAATGATGACGAGGAGGAGTACGAAGAGGAGGAGTACGAATACGAAGAGGAGGAGTACGAAGAGGAGGTGTACGAAGAGGAGGAACCCCTGCACCCTCTTCTGAAAATGTGGATGAATCTCCACCGCGTGCGGAGAATCGAGATTAATGAGGGAAACAAGGATCAATCGTAAACAATGTTTCTCCTCATAATTAATATGACATGTATACTTATGATTGTTACTTTTTATTGTGAGTGTGCTTACTTACAGTCGATCTCCATGTGTGTTTTAAGTTAGGTATGGCGTTGTATGGATACACGTGTACTTCACAATCGAACGAAAATAAATTGGCTATATGCATATGAAGTATATTGGAGTTTCGTTCAGTTCTTTCTTCAAGTGTCTTTAAAAACTGGATGATTGTGAGGTTTACTGGTTACTTCAAGGTAGGCCAACATAACTAATTTGATAATAATTTGATAATACTATTGCATATGTATATGTAATAGATTTTACGTGAGAGAAGGAAGGGTGTGTTAATTTGATATGTGGAATTACACGTGTCGATTTCGGGTTCTTTCGTTCATTGCAACGTAATACAATACTACACAACACAATACTATTCCCAACTTCACCTGCCAAATAACTTTATTATTGAATTGAATGTTATAATTATAAAAATTATAAAAATTAAATAAATAATTAAAATAATTAAAAAAAAAAAAAACAAACAACTTTAGTCATATGGACAACCAGTGTGTATTCATCGTTTTTCGGGTGTGAGAGATCGGCAGTCATTGAGTCGTTTGAGGCACAACAACGTCTTTTGAGGCACAACACTCGTTTGAGGCGTTTGGTGAAACCCAGACTTAGGCATCGAAGAGAATTCATAACGCCCTTGAAGTTGCGCTATGACTCGTCCGCTCACCAAGATGTCGGCTCCGGTGGATAAAATTCAACAATTGGAAACGATTGAAATTGACATCGCTGCAGCTATTCAGAGCTCTGGTAAATAAGCTATGAGTATGAAATACATAAAAATAATAGTTATTGTGAGAATCACCTCCATTAGTTGCGATTGTGTTCGAAATCTGCGTTCTGAATTGAGCGATAATACAGTATTTTACCGTTTCATTTATCACATTAATGAATAATAACCTCCTGACTTAATAAATGAATAATATTCATTGAGTAATTACAACACCTACTCTTACAGCCCACGCTCTGACGGAGCTATCCAAGGACAAACCCAGCATCAAACAAGTGGAGCTCCACTCTTCAAATTTCCTCAAGAAACTGGAATCCGTCGAGAACAATTTGGTTGAGCAGCTGAAGTACCTCGCACAAGTCTCCACAGGTGAAATCACTTTTCCACGTAAGCGCTATTTCAGAGTGAAGATGTGCTTTGTTTTCAGGGCATCCGCATGAGGGATCCAGCTACTCTGGATTGAAAGACGCACACATGGCATACCACCGCCTGGAACACGTCAAAAGTCGACTAGCTGAGTTGGATAAAATGAAATCTGAGCATATTATGCTGCACACACGTAGCACACCTGCACACGAACCAGTGCACACAGTGCAGAGGGAGACCTCTCAGCATGACATGGATACGCATTGATGAGATTGAAGCTTAATCCCAGAAGGCAGCGTGGATAAATGCATTTAGGTTTGTGTATTTGTGATTCATTTACTCAATATTGAGAACGGTTTGTTCTACTCAGCTGATTGTGTGTGATGTCAACAGTTTTTTTAAATATAACGTTTTTGTCGTTTGCTCTAATACTCTTCACCATGTACACCTGATGCTACGTTTCTTTTTAGAATTTCTTGATATTATGTTTCACATATTGTGAGTAGTTTTTTTAAGGTTCAAATATTTATTCTATAAGAGTTTGACTGATGGTAAATCTCAAATGTAAATCGTGTTTTATAATATTGACTGTATAGTTGGGACGGCTCACTGAACATCAACTCATATTTATATAGAACCAATTTGAGATCGTTATGATTTAAGATGGTTTGATTTTGTTGGCTATGATCTCAGTTGGCTATTCATTTCCGTAACTGCTTACAAACATAGCTATAATGTATAACCTGCCCTGTAATCCCGAGAAATTGCTCCATAAATCCAGAAATGTGTATGAAATGTTGCAGGCAGCAATTGAGATCGCTAACTGATTTCTCTTCCATGAAATAGAACTATCGTATGGAATCTACCCTAGATTGAGATTATTCTAATATATTTTTCCTCCGCAATATTCTACAGTTATCCTGCAATTTAGTATGTAACACTACAAAAGTGTAAGTTGGTCCAGAATTATGGATGTGCGTGTATACATCTAGAATCTCATTTATTAATTCCAAATAAATATTCATTTTTTCTCTCTTTTTAAATGTCTTCCGGATTATTGCCATCTCCTGAATAATGAGAAATTTCTGGGATGCTTCGTTCAGTGTCGAATTTCTACATAATAGCATGCATGGGTGTAATTATGGATGCGTTCAGTTGATGGTAGCTGAACTCGATTGAAGCATCATGGAAATCGTTTTCTATCAAAATAGCTCCCTACCCCCCTCAAACAATAAATCAGTTTATAGAAAAATAAGATTTTATTTCATTTATATCTTTCATTCAATATGAAGTCAAAAAAAAAAAAAAAAGAGGAAGAAAAAAAAGAGGAGGAAGGAAAAAAAAGATATATATCATTATAGAAAAAGGTCAAAGTTCATGTGAATATGCCTGCCAAATCAAAACAACCCCTATTCCATAACCATATTTGGCAAAATTGAAATACTTGTAATAGTCCCTCCATGTTGAATGACAATGAATTAAAAAAAAAAAAAATTGCTTTCTGTAATAAAAATTTAAACATATATTTTTCAAAGTTGCGTAGAATATACCAGCGAATATATTATGAGTATAAAATATAAATAGTGCATAGACCGTAGAGCAGAATACTGTTTCGTGAATAAAGCCAAATATATTTGCTTATTTTGCTTTCAAGTGAAAATAATATCTGTGGATATTATACATCGATGTTCATAATGAAATAATTATTATTATTGAGTGTTAATACCTGTAAGTTTGGTTTAGCACCAGAATCTACTAGTATATTAATAGGCATGGAAGCCCTTGTTAGAAAATAATTCAGCAGTTCCATTATTATTTAATGTTACATTATATGATCTAGGAAACAAAAGATATCTTATGCATTCTCTACAAGAAACCCACATGGTATCAAAATTTGCTATGAAGGAAAATATTTTGTTCAAGTCAAAAAAGAAATTATTAAAAATGCATAAAATATTACAAATTCCTATTTCTATCAAGGAAAATCTCAAAAGTAGGTAGTGTTAACAAGTCATTAACTATAATCAAATTAAGTAAACTAATTATCATTAATTATTAAACCTAAAAATTCAGGTAGTTAATGGTTAAATTGACAATCTTTTGATATCACACAGCATATTTCACGAAGACAACTTGTTTGCAGAATAATATCGAGCCGCCAGCTCTGCATCTTGGCACAGTAAACAAAAAAATAAAACAAAAACATGATTACAAATTAATTTCTACCAGCAGAGACATAAATTAACAAACATCCTTTGATCCATATTAAAAAAAAAGTTTGTTTCCGAGCGAGGTAAATCACCTCACTATCACAGCATTGCAGATCAGGGGAGAAAAAAGAAGGCGACATGTGATATCACCAGGTATAAGGCGTGCGATATCACAAGCTAGTTCCCTTCATCTCACCAACACTTTTGAGAATTCTTTCACGATGATCATCATCAGAGATATCCATTTCCATCAGATGTGCTTCATTGACGTCGCACAAAGCGTTCATGCTGTCAAAACCGAGAGCAAAGAAACACTGGATGTACTGCGGCAGACCGAGATTGAGCAGCCATTCGTTCACAGAGCAAGGCGTTCGCAACACAGCGTACTCTTGCTGGGGCTGAAAATTCACAAGTTACAAAGAGGTCAGAGGTCGTATGCGAGGGGTCTTACGTCATCTGTGAGGTATTTACGAGGAGGAGGGGTCGGGGGTTCATCACTGGCGCCGCTCTCTCGCTCGGTTTCATGCGCGTATGTTTGGTCTTCGTAGAGCGGACAATCGCGAATGGAGACAACTGATTCCCTGACGGCATGCCGCTTTGTGGGGGCGTCACGAATCTTCACGTCATCCGAGTCGACACCCGACTGAATGTGGTCGTTGCTGTATATGTGTCCGTCCGAGCGCTGTGGTGTTCTCGAGGAGCTGACCGGCATGACCGGTTGGACCTGGATAAGACTAGACTGACCCATGCGAGGCTTGCGGGGGGTGGGAGAAGACGACTGGTGGTCAGTTTTGAGTTCCTTGCGCTGACTGGAAATCACACGCTGACCAGTTCCTCTCGAAAGAGAGTTCTCGCGCTCCTGGAATAAGGAGTCTGTGTCCATGTATATCAGCTCTGCAAATAGGGCAAAAGGTTCACAGGCACCCAGCGCCAACGAGCGTTGAAATACCGTAGCTGCGTCGTGATTTCTTCACCCTCATATTGGCAGATGCCCCTTCACGTGACTTGACATGCATCATACCACTGAGAAATACATGCATCATACCACATGAGAAATAAAACCACCATAAAACAAGAAGTACGATTGCATACCTGATGCGGCCAGTCTCTTCTCCAAGGTGAAGCAGAGCGGCGAAAAAAGGTTGAGGTTTTATGGAGAACATTCCCTTCAAGGCTAAAGCACACTCGCCTGAAAGAGATTAAATATAGAAGCAAATTAATACTCCAATACGTTATTGCTGGCTCTCGTACCATACGACTCTAATCCGTCGGCCGTCTTCACGGCCAGCAAAAGATGCTGATCCTCCAAATAATCCTGGTTATCAAAAATTGGCTGCAACTGGAATATAAATGATCAGTAACCGAGGTTGCCGGTACCCATGGCAATGGTACCTGAGGAAGATCTGGAGCTGTCCACATTGGGCAACAGCATCGCGCTTTCTGAGAACCATACTTGTGATTCTGCCCTCCAAGCACAGGCGCTGTGAACAGAAAGTTACATAACCTTCGAGGACATGCACACATCCTCTACCTTCAAGACAAGGGGAGTGAAATTCAATTCGGAAATTCTCTCTTCCGCTGGTTTTAATCTGCAAAAATAAAAGACAGCTGCAGTGCAGAAGGATCATTGCCTGCTCTGTACCTCAACATTTATGGCCTCGAAGATGATTTTCATATCGCCGCTGGTGTCCGCACTTGCTCCGTTTGCAGACACAAACTGGCTCACGATGCTGACATCGAAAGCAGCAAATACCGGCTTATGATCGCTGGTTAAAATAGTTTCCACACTTCCTGCAAGAGACATATATTTAAATCATTTGGTTTGCATCACATAGAACTACCATGGGTAAGCTCTTACCATATGAGTTATTGCGGATGTACGTTTCAGGGTACGATTTCCACAGAACGCGGTCGCACCATGATGGGGCGTTGATCCGTGTGCCCGTCTTCTTGAACTTCTGCCAAATGTAATGTTGCGTTGTTCCGCGTTCTATTCTGTACGTTGGAGGGAAAGTAATATCTTCCTCACCTTTTAATATTTTGGTCATAAAAACACGGTGCAAGGAGAGATGGTTGTAAACTCACAGAACCCGACAAAGGCTTCTTTCTTGTATTGGGTTTTCTTCAGCTGGTCATGCTCTAGCAGGAATGGATAATTCTTCTCTTTCATGATGATGCGGATGATATCCTGGGAGTTTTAAAACTGAGTAAACAAATCACCATCTACATAGAAAACCCACTAGTGGCTCAAGTCCTTCCAAGCGGTAGTTCAGATCACCCAGGAAGAATAGATGGTGGAATTGATTTGTGATGTCAAAGAGTGATTGAGGTCCCTTTGGTTTCAAGTTTAGACCTCGTATGATATCACGGAAATTCGCGTTCCGCCTGAAATTGACAAAAACACAGTCAGAGGGCGGGCGATGTTACGAGTATCGACAAACCGGTGGTTTTTCTCGTGTCCTGACGTCAAGTGAGAGTTGATGAAACAGAAGGAAGTGCGGTTGAAATTGAACGACACGCCCACAGCTCCTTTGTTGCCTGAGAACAGCGAGAAAAATGGAGATAAACGACAAACCGCTTTCTTTACCGAGGGCGTTCGCGATGCCTGTCTTGACTGAGGAATGCTGAACCATGCTAATTTTATGCTTGTATTCTGGTTTCACAAGAACAACGATACGAATTGCCCACAAACTCACACAAATGACCTGCAACAAAATAGTGCTAAAAAATACCCCGCAAAGTTGAAGATGAAGAATACCGTGTGCATCTCGATCCCAAAGAAGTCCATCATGGCTGAGCGCAGCTTCTGCGTCCACTCCTTCTCACTGAGCGCGCTCTCTTGCGTTCCAATCACGTACAAATCGTGTGGAATCAAGCTCAGCGTGGGACAGCGTGTTTTCCCCAGGCCTTGCGACTTCAACCAGGGCCCTAGGTTCCAAGGGGGATGCTCTTCTCCCATGTTCCAGGTTCCAGTGAAGAGTGAAAGGTTCTCCACTTCCTGAGTCGCACTGTGCATGTTCTTCATCTGTTGGACCAGTTGACAGAAGTTTTCACGCTCACGAAGATTCTCAAAGGAGTACGTTTCTTTCTTTTTATTTTGAATTTTGATATCCAGGCGGTTGTTATGAGCCGTATGCTTGATGAGCTGCTCAACTGCACAGGAAGAAAATATCCCGATACGTTGACGCCAGCATAATAAAGCCACACGAACCTTTATCGTGACTGAAAACGTTGCTGTCATCTAAAGTATCCTTAGATGGCTTCACACTGAGCATTTTCCCTGCTTGGATATCAACCGTTAGTTTGATTTGACTGCTTTTCCCTAACTTCATAAGTTTGGCCTTTTGAAATAAAAAATAAACAAACTTGAAACATCAAATACAAAACACTCAATGGGTCGTACATCAAACGCAATAGGAGGTATGATGGGTTGCGACCCAGGGCTCCTGCGCCTCGGGACACACGGAATGGATTCATCGATGCCAGGAGAGTCATCATCTGGCCGCTGATCGGATAACTCGAGCAATTTCTTACCAGCCTGAATCAAGAGAAGAACATGAGATACTAAAGAGATACCTCCAGTTAACATGTGCACCTTGCGTTCCAGATTGCCAACAGCCTTGCAACAGACATTCAACCGATCAAGGATAGATTGCAGAGGGAGTTCAGTAGATGACTAGAATTATTATGTTTGAATCAGAATGAAGTGAGGATAGTGAGAAGAATCTTACACTGCTTTGCATAAGAGATACAGGAGAAGAAAGAGGAGGTGTGGTGATAGGTCCAAAGAGGTGCCGAATTGCATCTAATTTGGCAAAGTATAGCTCCAATTGCCTGAGAAATGAATAAACGAAATGGAACAACAGTCTCGTGCACTGTCTCTCACCGATCAAGGTCACGAGCGGCTGAACCTAGGAGTTTACGAAGGTGGTTCAAGTGCTCTCCACCATTTTTGACTATATACTCGTCCAGCAACACCTTCTCTTCACTGTACCTCCTCAAGTCATCAATGAAACCTCCATCAAAACTACGAAAAATATACCGTATTCAAAAAAAAAAAAAAGGTCAATCTCACTTGGATAAATCAACTTGAGAGAAACGCTGCTGCATATGTCGCACGAGAGGATGTGCACTGAGGCCTAGGAGTCCAAGAGCGTCTGCTCCTGATTCAGCAGCAGGCAACGATGCAGTCAGAGCAGTGCGAGAGTTAGAAGGAAGAGAAGCCTCGGGTGCTGAGGCTCGTTCGTACGGGGGCGGGCCTTCATCTTCATCTGCACCACAATTAAGAAAAGCGTGAAAATAATAATAAAAAGTTTTGTTTACCCACCTGAGTCTTCCTTGCTCTCTTCAGAGGCTTCTGTGCTGGGGATTGCGTAGACCAATCCAAACACAAGTCCGTTCTTCTCTCCACGCTGCACATACTCATGAATCAATTGAATCAAATCAACAAACTTTCGCTGCTGAACTCCCTTCTCAGCCTGGAGAAAAACTTGCATGAAACCTCAAAATAAAAAACTTGGCAACAGAACTAACTTGTACAAATATTTTGCCTTGATCATCTGGCAGGATTCTGTATTGATGGACCTTCTGATTATGGCTGAGAAAAAAATCCTGTTTACAATCAAAGTGTCATGTAAAAGATTTGAACTCACAGAAGACAGAGTGTGTATGCTCCAGAGATGGTCTCACTCTCCCTGACAAGGTAACTGCCGTCTTTCTGCGCTGCTAGGAGAATTTCCTCTGCTTGCATGCGGCTGATTCCCTGGTGTAGGAATCCTCGCGTGCTGCATATGGACATTCTGCTGGTGTCATCACACTCTGCAATAAGTGAATCCAATCAGTCGTTTTACGCTGTTATCTTATCAGCTATGATGGCACAGTGATAAGTGCTCACGCCTTATCAAATCTTAAAAATAGTCAGAAATGCACATTTTCAACTCTGATCCACCCTTCTAATTGATTCTCAACTTCCTTGTGCTCAGTATCTGTGACAATATTTTTTTTTTAATTACTGCCTTATTAGGATGCGCATAACTTTGTGTGTAACAGTGTTACACTTACAAAACTCAAGAGATTTTTTAATGTTAACTTGTTACAGGGTTTTATCTTAAATTATCGTATACATGCATCAACAAGTTCACTTTAGATGGTATAAGATGGCTATGGTAAAGAGAGAGAACAAGGGCAAGACTAAGAAAGGCACTATTGGATTTTAAGATTATAGGGATATTGATAATATTCATTATATCCAACAATTCACACTCAACAGTGACATTCTGACTTAAGGTAGATAAGTGGTTAAGCAGGCCTATGAATTAACTATTGTGTGGCTGACCGTAATGTACAGGATTTTAGTTTATAGACTGAGGAATATCAGTAGTGAACACAGCTTTAATTTGATCATGTGTATTTTAGAGTTTGAAACAGAATTAATTTAATCCAATTATTTTCAAACTATTAGTAAACTGACTCAACTTATTTTATCCGTAGCTGTTCCGTCACCAGTTTCTCATTTGAAAACCCCTTATATTGTGATGAGAATAATTCAATAAAAATAACAATTTAGTCCACATGGGAAAACTGAAAAGGACTTCTGTTCATTTCTAAACCTTTTTAGATCATTGATTCTATTTCAAGACCAATTAAAATACAACTTTCTTACTCAGACAGAATACCTTGAAACGAGATGAGTGCGAGATTTATTTTATGAGGCTAAGAGAATATCTCACTCGATGGCTGCCATTGTTAACAATAGGAAAAATTAATTCATTACATCATTACGACATAAAATCAAATGCAAGATGAAAATGAGAAATCTCATTTTCAAGTATCTAGGCGTTAGCCAACAGCAAGTGTAATGTGTTACGATTTGTCAGCCAAAAAAAGCTTATTTGGCATTTCACATTGCATCTTCAATCATTTGATGCTAGGTCAAAACAATCGAGAGGTCCTCTCTAATGATATAATTCCATATAAGCTTCGGCTTACGCATTTCAGGCCATATTACATTATACAAACACCTAAATCACGAGGTCATTTCTGAAAACTATATCAATATTGGTAGAGTGATAACCTGTAGTCCTGTACCATGTAATAATTATTTGGCTAAAATCAAGCTTTTGAGAGGAAGGCGAGCGATGCGTAGTAATCACTCGGTTCCATGTGTATCTGCTCTGCTGAAGGAAACAGTTAAAAGTTGAAAGGGCGCAGTCGCTGAGGGAATGGGGGAGTGACAATCACCTGGATGGAAGGAGGGGGTGGGGGTGTTGGCTTGAACAAGCGTAGCTTATGGTTGCATGGTTTTGGAGTCAGCAGTCCAGAGGAGGGAGAGGGTACATAGAAATCACTAAAACCTGCATCACTTCCCGTGTATTACGTAATGTGTATGCAGACCCCGAAACAGAGCGCGGGCCATCGCCCACGCCCGCCATCGCCATAGCACACGTCCGCCATCGCCCGCGCAAATCGCCCAACCGGCAGGTGATTCAATCGCCCGCGTAAGTCTACGGAACCACCCGCCTGAATAAAACGTTCGCGCACGATCGGTACGATGGAAATGCATCTTAACCACATCATAGCAGGCAAGCAGGCGCAAATAGCCTCCCAAGGAAATGTACGAAGACACCCGAAGTGTCCATATTAGGAGATCGTAACATTCATTATTGTAAATTCCTTTGAACAAGCGGAAATCACCGAAGCCGATCAATTTTGCGGCACTTGATTTTTTTTAATAGATCTGTAGATTGATAACTGAGCTGTTTTGTTGTTGAAGTTCATAATGTTCGAGTTCATGAAATAAATGTTAATTTATGGCAACCACAAAGCCTTTCCAAACATTTATTATCCGAGCGCTATAATCACCCGCCTTAGCCTTTTTAGGAGGGTGATATTTCAGCCTCTTGCGTTTTCCTGGTTTCAGGGTAGTAGGCCTACTACCACTAGTGTGAGTGTTAGCAGGGTTAGTACTAGCTCCCCAGGGGTAGCGGAGCAGTTCTTAGTGTAAACTATAGACTAGTACTAAGCAGACCTGCCAACCCTGGAGAGTTTGAATGCGGGTGAAGTCGGCAGGCCGCAAAGCGGCGCAGCCTACCTAGGGGGTTCGCTAGACGCGCTCGCCACTGCATACTAGTATATCGGCATAACTTTAGTCAATAGTGGAAGAAAAAAAAATATACACTGGCGATTTCAGAATGCGGGTGAGATGCTCTGCTTCGGCGGGTGAGCGGGAGGGAGGGGGAGCTAGGTTAGTACAAGCTCCCCAAGCCGTAGCGTGTGTAGGAACTGCTCCGCTACCCATGGGCAAGTTGGGGAGCTAGGTTAGCTGGTTAGTACTACTACTCTAACTCTGTCTACTAGTCTAGTAGTGACACTACAGGTGTAGGCCAGGGAGAGGACCAACGTAAGCTTAAGGGTTCCAGAAGTATATGACGACAATTTTTGTTACAATTGACATGAATATAGCACATGGATAATATGTGAATAATCCTTACTGAAAACTGTCTAAAATTTCATAAAATTGAGATGAAAATCTCAACTTCCTGTTATGAATGAAAATTCTCATACAAAGCTAACTAATTTAAATGTTATTTTCGTATTTGATATCCATGTATTGTAAAGCCATAATCACAATCATTATCACATTTATTCAGTATCATTCTTTTTATTAAGTTCTTTTATAAAAATTTTCACGCATTTATTTTATATACGAAAATTATCATAGGCATGGCTCAGTCAGCTTGGTCCATCTCTCAGCGAAGATCATCATAAAACTACAAAAGAAGCTGATAAAGTGAAAGAATAAGCGAATGGTGAAGATTCCAACATGGACAACAGAAGTTATAGAGATGTCATTATCAACCAACTGCGAGAGAGGAACAAAAAACAGAGCGATGCCTTCAACAGCCTCATTTCATTGAGTAAGTTCAAAGTTAATTACTAAATTACAATTAATTAATGAATTATCAATAATTAGTAAATTAAAATTATTACCTTCCTAGTTTTACTAAGTATACTTTAATACTGTCGAGTATGAATTATTCTGTGAAACCTTAGGATTACGGTGATATCTCGATTCATATCATACGTCCATTGCTGTTGTCATACGATGATACGATAATTATAAGCAACAATTCTTTCATTCTGATCTATCATTCTATCAATCTATTCCATCAATCTATCATTTTACGAGAGTAGAGTGTTGAAATTGACATTGGTCAATTCAAAATGGTTTGTGATTCACAGGACAACCGATCGATTCATTGGACAACTAGAGCTCTGTTATCTGTCCGAGGGCCGTAACGTATTAATGTTTATATACTGATCGAACCCTCGGTGGCATGTGCCATGCTCTAGCTGTTGGCCGAGTTCACCATGCAGTTCCCCAGCAAATATCACTCAATGAAGAATAATCAAACAGTATTTTCTCTATAGATAACCGTCTTGCGGACAGTGTTGAAACCGTCAAGAATGAAAATCTTGCGCTCCAAGTGGAGGTGACAAAATTGAAAGTTGAAAACCAAGATCTGGCAGAGCTTGCCAAGTCAGGCGGAGGGTGAGTAATTTATTCATCATGAGTAATAATGAAAAGATCAATACTACTAGCGGCAAATCCAAGGACGGAAGTAAAAATCAAAAGGCGTTGGAGCAAACTGTGATGACCCTTCAAGAGAACCTCAAGGTCAGGCGAGATAATTTAATCCACAACCTTGAATTTTTTTTCCCACAGAATGCCCAACAAATTATTGATTTGAAGAACTCAGTTCAAGAGAAGGAAAGAGAAATTCTAGAAAAGAATACGAAGTGAGTTTGATATCAACACTGTTTATGCATACTTATTCCAATGTCTGTTTCAGAATAACTGACTTGGAGTCAAAGATTGAGAAATTAGAATTGAGTAAATTAGAAATGACTCAGGAATTGGAAAGATTCAAAGCTGCCAATACAGTATGCATTTCACTTTATTTTTCCCTTACATATATAATTTTTTTTCAAATGTTCCAGGTTCTGCAAGATGAGCAGAACGCTTTAAATATGGCGTTTGTTTCACTAGAAGGAAAGTTCCGCAAAGCACAAGAAGACAACAATGAATTGGTTTCACGTTGGATGCAGCATAAAGCGTCAGCTGCTGATCACTTGAACGCTGAGAACGATAAAATCATGAAAGTCAAGCATCTGCAGCTGAAGAAGGAGCTGGCAGATGCATCCGAGGAGTTCAAAGATATTCAGGAAACTCCAATTCCAGGGGAATTTGCAGCACGTGCCGCCTGCGCTTGTGTATCCATCCCCAACAAGGCCATGCAGTCATTCGTGTGTACCAACAATCACTGTTCTGATTTCAGTCTTGAATATATTTTAACTCCACAGGAGGCTCATGATGGAGAAGTGAACGCCGTCAAGTGGAGTCCTTCCGGTCGCCTTTTTGCAACTGGTGGATCCGATCGCAAGCTCAAACTGTGGGAGGTTGTGAACGGTAGGAGGCCTTTGCAGTTTTGTTTTTTCTCATATCTTACTTCTTCTTCAGGGAAATGTGAAACTAAAGGAATTCTCAGTGGGAGTAATGCAGCCATCATGTCCGTTGACTTTGATTTCGAAGTGAGTGGTCGTTATCTTTGTGTTTTATCACAGGATTCTTATTCCATAGTATTTCTTTTTCTCAGGAGAAGCACATCTTAGCCGCCTCCAATGATTTTGCTAGTCGCGTCTGGACTCTCTCTGACCAGAGACTGAGGGTGAGGAAAATTTTCCTCAAAATTTCCTGTAACTACAATCAGATCTGATATAAACACCCTTTAAATGTAATTTGCTATCTGCTTGTCAATGTCTTGTTAATGGGGCTGTTTCTATGGAAATGAAATGCAATTGATTTTTATTTAAAGAGTGAACTCTGAAATGTCATTGATTAATGACATAATTGTTTTATGATTTAAACAGAGTTATGAACAGATAAGTTACCTAGTGTGTATACTTGGCTATTGGTTGTGGGATCCTTTAGTTTTCCTTCCTAATGATCATCAGTCTATTTTGTATTCAAGCCAATTATTTTTGCAATGTTACTTAATTGTTTTTAAAACCGTTCAATAAGTTTACATTGAAATCACAACAATTTTAGTCGCTATGAAACCATGTTGTTCAGTCACCCCTCACATTCCAAATCCCCTCAAACCGTATTTCCTCTCTATCAGAACTGTCTGGCTCATGACTCATCCTTTTCCTATATGCTTAAGTGTGCTGTATTCTGTACGATCATCCACCGTAATTAGAATGGAATATCCTGATCCCAAAATGATTTTTTACCTTAGATTGTGTAATGTTAATCAGAACACAGACAGCCGTGTTAAACATATGCTCAACCTCCTCAATCATCAGATTCATTCATCGCCAATTAGCATTTACACATAAAAGGAACGCTGCCCGCCATTAAACGACAATTTTTCTTTGAGAATTTATGTTTTTTTTATTCAATTTCAAAATTCTGTCTCATGTTGAAGCCTCAATGTGATTGTAACTCTTTGACTGGTAACCACGAATCTGTGCATATTCAGTGCATGTACAAAATCCAGTGTCCTGAACTTGGACAATTCATGCTTTTCGTGGACTTCACTAGTGGTAATACAGTCAAAGCTCACTTTTTTTAACTTGGATAAACGGGATAATATAGAGCTTCCAGTTATATAGAACTATTTTTGGGATCCCCGCCAGATCCCTACCTTTTAAAAATGCAGGTTCATCGGATAATACGAACTCCGCATTGTTTTAACTTCCTGTTAATACGAACCAAATATCCAGACCCCTGAGCAGAGATGACTCTGGCTATTATGAACTCATAATAGGAAAGTTCTACAGTATTTGCTCATCAAGCATTGTTTTGCTGATCATTTAACTGTCATTTCACACTTTTTGTATATCAAAGCAGAAATGAAGATACTACTAGTATGCTGATGGTGAATCATAATTACGTATTTACAAGATCAGAAAAATTTTCATGTTCTCCTCATATAGAACTTTTGATATTACAAACTAATTTTTATGGCCCCTGAAGGTTCGTAATAAAAAGCTTTGGCTGTATATTGCACATGCCAATACTCCCGAAAGGGATTCAGGGGTCAGCTGTCTTTGATATGTGTGGCTTTAATTTCTGTTTTTTTGGGAATCTTAATGAAATATGATTGGGGTAGGATTCTGATTATTTGCAGATAGTGAGTATATGAGTGATGGGCACGTGAATTACCTTACACATTTCCCAATTCACATCTCTGTATGTAGTTTCTCTGTGGCATTTAAACTTATTTGCACTATGCCTCATTTGCTGAACATCTGCGAATGAATAAATGAATAACACCCACATTTACACCACAGAGGACGGCCTTGAATAATGACCTTATAAGGAGTTCTGTGCGACGCGTATTGATTTTGCATTTGTCATTGTGTATTGTAATTTTTATTTTTATTTTTAATTTTAATTTTTAATAATTGTATTTGTCATTGTAATTGTACATAGTGCACTGGTATGTGATCGCACATTTATGTGTCCTGAATATTCCTAATAATTATGTGAATACAGTATTTTGTGTTTCAATGTCAGGCTGATTAAATAAAATGGCCACTCAAGACTGGTGCTGCTTGAATCTGCATGACTATCAGAGAGTTGCTAGCTGGGATCCTGCTTTTTTGGTTATGTGTGAGGAGCCAAACCCTGTTTTGATCTTTACAATTCTTTGATGATGAATGCATTCATTCACAATTTCTTTTACGAGAATGAATGTGATCATAAATTCATAATCATTTAAGCGTGAAGTCTTCTTCACTTCTGACTGAGCTGGGGATCATAGAGCAATTGTGTGCTCCTATGCTCCAGCTAACGGTGTAACGGTTGTCTTGAATGTGTGCGTGTATCAAGCCTTTTTGCTGCGGTCTGTGTTCTTCACTAAGTACCCACGTAATCGGTGTATCTTTCCCTTCTACCAGCACACCCTCACTGGACATAGCGGCAAGGTTCTCACAGCCAAGTTCATGGGAGAGTGTCGAAGAGTCGCCTCAGGTAGTCACGATAGAACCATCAAGATCTGGGACCTGAGCAGCAAAGCTTGTACGTATCAATCACTCAATGGATCAATTAATACTTGATATATTACAGGCATCAAAACCATCTTTGCTGGGTCCATCTGTTTTGACCTGGTAACTGTCGACTACAATAACATCATTAGCGGTCATTTTGACCGCCGTGTCCGCTTCTGGGACACACGTACCGATTCCAGTTCAAATGAGATCAGCCTCCAGGGAAGAGTGACTGCCCTTGATCTTTCCTTTGGTTCGATTATATAACATTTTAATAACAGTTCTCTTGTAATCAATTGTTTCTGTCTGCAGATAAGAACACCCTCCTGTGCTGCTCACGGGAAGACACAGTTAAACTGATCGATCTCCGCAAAAATGCCGTGTGTGCCACTCTGAGGTATGTTATTAACTGTGATTAGTCATTGATTTAATTGTTTAATTTATTCACAGTGCTGATGGCTTCCGGGTTGGTGCTGATTGGACGAGAGCCGTGTTTAGGTTCGTATTGCGATGAAGCATGCTGCATTTATGTCTATTTGCTCCATTGCAGTCCCAATGGTGAATTTGTCATGGCTGGATCTAGCGACGGCACTGTGTATATTTGGAATGTCGCCAAGAACCGTGTTGAAAAAGCCCTTCGTGAACATAAGTTAGTTTTGGGGATTTTGGTTGAATATTTATTTATAATTCACTGAATAATTGTCCTGTGCTTGTGTTGTGAATTATGACGGAACTTCTTCTTTTCCAGTCATGCAGTCATGGCGTGTTCATGGAACCCTAACGGACAAAGTTTACTGACTTGCGACAAACAGAAGCAAGTGGTCTATTGGGCAGACTTCTGAATTAATCAAATCAAATTGTACGTGGATCAAATGATGCGGAGTTATTTTGTTGTGAGTCATTATAACCCACCGAATCATGTAATTATTTTGTTCTTAGTACATAATCACCATGGAGTTGTACTATTAATATATTAATTTATTTAAGTTTCATTCATTGAAAGATGTTTTGCCTCTCAAAATCAGTGATTTTTGAATAAAAGTTCAACCTGAGCCTTCCAATTTGTATAAATTAATTTTGCAATCACTTAAGCCTAGGCTGGAGTAAAATATTTTTATATATAGTATCATTATCAATGTTTCTGATGCTGGTATAAACATTTGATGAGAAAGCTATTCACGTGACGTTATGGAGTTAATCATGAGGTGTTTTTTTTTTTTCTCTAAATTCATCTTAAAATTTTTCCTTGAATTTATCTTTGTGCAATATGGTTCACCATTAAAATAAAATATCAAAATTCTTGACCTGATTATATCAAAAAGATGATTTTGTCCGTTATTGAATAAAAAATATGTAAATTTTAGTCATTTGCATATTGTTTGTACAGAGTGGGCCAAAGGTATTCTTATCTACTCCATGTTAAAAACAAAACTCTAAAATTTACTTAAATTTATCTTTTATCCCAAACAATAACTGCATGGCATGTATTGACTATGTTATTCTGCGCCCATTTATACAAAGAAATCAAATATAAAGTTTATTTTGAATTAGGGAAGAACATTTAAATGTGAGTGGTGTGTGATCGCGAAGAGAACCCCTGAACGACCATTAAGGAATGTCCTATGGTGTTTCAATACAAACTCTGCTTTGTTTTGATTTTAGCAGATAAACACTGGTTGGCGATTAGTGCTACAGTCACAACAATAACACTCTCAAACAAAACAATATTACGAGAGCGTTGCCTTATTTATGCGTTCAATGAAGCTTATCCATTGTACGGGGCCCTGTTTGCCGCCAAAAGTGGAATTATCGCGGAAGGATGAGTGCACTCTATTAATTGACATACATCGGCATAAATATTGATGAAATTGAACTAGAAATGATAGGAATAACACATTCTCAGAAATGCGTAGCACCATTGAAAAGCATTGAGATCTTAACATGGAGTAGATTTACTACTTTTGGCCCACTCTGCATAAGTTGTGAAGATGTTAATGAACCACGTTAACAACGAGCATGTACTTGTACTTAGAGTTATATATGCAATATGCATGTGATCTGCTTCCCATGTTGCGTAATCGCGAATCTCAGCCAACTAATGTTACCATTGCTACAGCATGACCAACAATTACGTCTACATGAACATCCTTCAGGAGCATGCATAATGACGTAATTGCCACTCATGTGTTTGCAGTTCAGCCTCTTTGTTCCAGACAGCAACTGTCTACTGTTAGAATATTACTAGGTATACATGTTATTTACTAGTAATGGAAGGCCAAAGTTATCGACAATCGATTATGTAATAATTCAAATTGCATTCAGCAGACTGAACTGGCGGGGATTCCGCCCCACACAACAATAGTGAATTCATGGAATTGGCGTGAATTGTTGAAGCCCTAAATAATACTGAGAAAAAAGAAACAATAAAAACAGCTGGTAATTACTAATCAACTGAATTATATGTTCGTTGACACCACTGTTGTCAAGATATTAATTTAGCATCCAACGGAAAATGTAGGCCTACTTACTTTGGCGTTGGAGCATATGACCCCTAAATTTCTCACAGCATAGACGAATGTCCTAGATATAGGAATTTCTTCACAACTTAGTACCGATCCAGGAGGTCGTGACCTCACCTCGGGTCAACAGAAGAGTCCAATTAAACGATGGGCATGTGATCGATCCACTCTAAAATATGGATTAATATTATTGTTCTTTGCGTGAAAAGAACAGCTTAAAAAGGCGTGAATTGAGAAGCTGAGAATGAATTGATCACTTGTTTAATGACTAACAACACTAATTCATTATTATTATTCATAAAGTTATTCATATGATCAAACGTTGTTGCATTGTTGCATTGCTCCACTAGTTTTTGATTGAGCACATTTCTATCTACATCACTGTCAAAGCCTCATTTCGAGGGTCAATTTGTTGGCCTCTCAGAATACTTTCAACAACCGATCATTGGTTTTAATTTAGTTTTCACTGCTTATCTATTGGCTTTACCGTGATGAAAATTAAATATAATTCCGACCACCTTTTTAACATGGGAAGCACACCAGAGATATGCCTGCACATTTTGATAATTCGATCAGAAAGCCACTCAACCATGCCTAAATTTGCGAATATCTTTCAAATGGCTATTTTTTCACTATTAGACTATGTTAAACACCCGTACTATTATTTTATGCTGAAATAGTGCCCAAATAGCCCCTGAATGTGGTGTCTGTTTATAGGCCTAATGTTTAGGCAATTTGGAAAAGACATATACTTGGAGCATTTTAAAATGCCTTATAAGTTTGCCTATCTGCTAATTTAGTCTATAATATATATATCACTATACATGATTACATGTATGTCTGTAAGATTTTTTGAGAGTGACAGAATATTGGCTATATTCATATATTTATTTGCATGCAATTGGATAATATTAGATCACTCTATTTTAATGATTGACTTCAAAATCCCACTACAGGAATAAGTAGTGTTCTTCCGGGAAAATAAAATATTGAACACAAATCGCTTTGTTACGTAAAATTATACCATAACATAAAAATACCATAAAGAGATTGCTGGGCACGTTTTAATTTATGGTGACGTTAGACCATTATTGACACTAATTAGTACAACGTAATTCTCAGCTGACAAGTTTATTTATAATTATGAGAGACGAACAGACTTAAGCTAGCTACATTACATACTTTGAAGTTAGACAATAATATTATTTCAATCGCCTGATGAAACTCACCAGATCTTGGTATTACCCATAATTTCCCGTGGGCACATGACGTCAGTGCGATGTCGCATGTGCCTACTGGATTACACTCGCTGGGAAGGACAGATGGCATGCAATTATAAGGATTGTATTACTTTCAATGGATAAACCATTAATTTGTAGAGCTACATTCAATTATTATGGCCTCCAACAAGGGTGCACTGTAGGGGCATGCATATAGCTGTCAGCCTTGAGCTACTTCTGGGCGTTGTGACGCATACTTCATTGTGCCATTTACACAAAGTTCTCCGACGAGTGAATTGGAGAAAATCGTGGTAAAAACAGGAAACAACACAACCAGAAAACAAGGTGTGCAATCGACAAGCGCCCACACAGCAAGTAGAGCCGGAAGACAAGGATTGCCAAGTTGGCCTGCATATAGCCAATTCTGTGGCCTTTCACTCTGCTCCGTTCGTGGCTAATTCCCCCGCTTAAGAGCTGAGAAAGGAAACACGAAACAGTGCAGCATTTTACAGATTGGTTAATTAATCAGTTCGAAGATTTACACAGCACTATTTTGAATCGACACAAAGGGATGAATAGCCAATGGTCAAATTACTTCGAAACGTAGACACCGAGATTAATTTCTTATAAAAATTCTAGGCATAGCTATCAGATAAACCTAGACTTATCTTCCGATTGCGGGGGAAAAAAACACGTTTTCATCATCACGGGAGCCATGCACCAATTTGCAAGAAATTGACTATTGAATTGGCTGTAATTTAATGTATATGTTTAAAAAAAAAATATGATTAAACGAAAGCAACCAGGCCAATTTTTAAGATGCTATTTTAGTTTATAGCTTTTACATTTCGAAGGTTGGTCAATTGTTGGAAAAAACTTTCTAAGAATAGTGAATCGATCTGGTTCTCTAGTTTATTAATTTTCAGCTAATAAGTTGGTGGTATACATGATGGGCACTTTTCGTGAGCGATGTCTAATCTAGCTGATTTATTATAAGAAGCTTGTTTTTATATCTATGTCTCTCAAAGGATGGATCAGCAATGGCTGAGGACACAATGAGATGGCGCGGCTTCATAGATTGCAATATATCGTGCGCCAGCGGTAATGCCCACCTGTTAATTGCTGATACCAGATCCATTTGTTCATCTCCCTTATTTGACGTTATCTAATTAATTAATCAGAAGTTTCACTTGTGAGAGCACTCAGCCATAATGGTAGTCATGTATTACGTCATCACATTATCTTAAGTGCATTAAAGTCATTGTGGTTCAGGGTGATATCCTCATGTTATGTAATTGCTCACCTTCCGCTAAAATCCCCCTAAAACCCCCGTCATTTGCTCAAGGAAATGAACCCAGCCATACTTAAACAACGAATAGGCTTTTCTTGAGACTTGCAGTGACATTAATTTGAAGCCTGCATGACATATATATTGACCCCGCCAATTAAAGTGCATCTGCTTTTCAAGCCTTTTAATTGAAATAAAATGAAACGAAATTGTGTCCCAATGACTAGAATGTGAGAACAGAAAAACATACAAATTAAAAATTGTATATTGCAAATAAATAATATAACAAAAATCTAGTTATCCAGGTGAGTAACCGAGTGGTTGCTACTAATTCGAATGTTTTATGCATTTTAAATTTAAATAAAAATTATTGGTTTAATTATGGTGCATATGCATGTCGTCAGTATTAAATGTCGAGCTGAATTTAGTCCAGCCATTCGACTGTACATATTAGGACCAAAATCCTTCACTCTCAGTATGTGTATAGTGTAGACTACCAATAGATAAATTACACTTCGTATAACCACCACTAAAACGAGTCATTATTTAAACTCTTGATATCGTCATGCAGCTCTCCTGTTTCTAGTTGTGCTCTAATCAAATAAACGCAAAGCCGCCAGATGCTCCATTTGCACGCATCCCATCTTTTTGCAAATGCCGCTGTGACAATCAAGGGACGAGCGGAAGGCGGGCGATCGAGGCACGCAAAGGCGTGGGAGGAGCACTCTTACTTAAAAAGCCTAGCGTTAGCCTTCTGTAGTCTGCAACCATGGCAGAGCATTCAGGACATGCCGTTTTCTTTCTCTGGTGTCTCATGGTCGCTCAGCAAGTCCTATGCCACGAGTATTGTTTCTATACAGCGTGCTTGGATGGAACTCTCATCTGCAAGAGCGATTGTTTGCAAGAGGAGAACAACTTAAATTGTGGAGACAACCAAAGATGTTTAAGTTTCACTGTGAAAGGATTCCGTCGTAGAAGGGTCATCCCGCCTTTGGTCGTGAGCCTCAGAGACACAAAAGGATTGCTACCAGCTATGCTCTCTCTCCGGAACATGGGAATTAAGTATTTCGAAAATGATACATTCAGTGAAATGGGAGAATACTTGACTATTTTGGATCTCAGTCAGAACAAACTGGAAGTTCTCCATCCTGCTTTGTTTGACGGTTTAAGGAGGCTGACCTCTATTAACCTCTCTTTAAACTTGTTCAGACTGGTGCCTTCTGAGACATTAAAAGCAGTCTCCCAGTTGACCAATCTCAACCTGCTTGGCAATCAATTGATCTTGATTGATCCGGATGCATTTATCGGTCTGCACAATCTGAAGATCCTGGATATCAGTCATAACCGTTTAACTGGGTTACCCGAGAAATCGCTCCACTCCATGCCGACACTGCAATCTTTGAGCCTATCATACAACAATTTCACCTGTGACTGTAACCTTACTTGGCTGAGAGAGTTTGCCCAGGCCTGCTTGTGTGTTTTCATGTATGATGAATGCTCCCGCCCGGTAGCATACACGAACGACACGTTGGAGAGTTTCAGCAGCGACGGTTGTCCTGGGTCACTACCCCAATCGTGTCCGATGTTAGATTGCACTTTTAGCAGCTACAGCACAGAGAACATATCGAAGAATCCCGATCGGTTTATTGAAAACGTAATCGAATCATACACTGAATCCACCGAGAGCTACAAAACTGACCGCTCGCCTGGCATTCCAAGATATAAAACTGAATCGACAGGAGAAGGGAGAGTCGAAACACGACACACTGGAATGATATTATCCTCCTGTTTCATTGGACTTGTCTTTGTTGTGTCTGTGGCCGTTGCTGTATACTTTCGCTGTCGGAAAGCCATTCAGTTCAACAGGAAAGCAAGCCAGAGACGATATTTAATCGGTGATGGCAGCATGGAGCCTTTCACTTACCTCACAACACAGACCAGAGAATCTGTGAGCAGTCCCCAGATTGCTGAAATCTGAACTGAGCTCGACAAACTGATGAATGTGAACTACACTCTATTATAGTCACTGGTGTTGTTCTGTGTTTGTTACCTCAATAAATGTAGATAATAATTGCAGTTTTGCCATTAATTCACACGAGTAATTATTTACTCTCAATGATTTCATCGGAAGGGGACATGTGAGTAATTATTCTATTATTATGTTTCTTCGATAAAATTAATTTACTTATATCCATAATGATGTGATCGTTAAGTATTTCTCGGAATACCTCAACCACATATATAAAGCACTATGTCAGGGAATATACATGTACGCCATCACTGACTATGTAGACTATCATTCCAACAATGTCACCCTCTTACGATGATTATATATATAAAGTGTTGATTCTTTAATCCGACGCACCACTCGATTAGCTCAAAAAAAAAAAAAAAAAAAAAAAAAAAAAAAAATGCCAACCCCTGTTTCCCCCAGCCCACATGCAAGTTTTGTTGCCTTGTATCAAATGATGACAAACATGGGTTGGGTTGTCTTCAAAGTCCCAAAAGGAGTAGAAATGACTTGATTCAAAATGACAGAACGAAAGCCTATTACGCACTGGCAATTCACCTTTGCATTAGCATGCTGACACTTCCCTCTCGAGGGTAATGATATGTCTGGCTTCTGAGAAAAGTGAAAAGCTATGCTTTCACATCTCACTTTCTCATTTTCAGTGCAGTCGATTAGATGGAGCCTTTATTGAGTGTTGTAACACAGATTCATAACATGGTGTCTATACATCTCACCCCGACGCACCTCTTTGGCTCATTCCATGCCTCGCCTCCCTCCTCTCCCCTCTATGTACTTCTTGGGATTGGCGCCGATTGCCACAGGCGGTGGATCTAATTCCAATCCACTTGAGTATACAGCAAGGATAGGTCACTTTATATACACTTAGAGGCAAATGGATGGCCATCGTTTTGTGTATCTTTGTTATCTGATGAATTATCACAACAAAAACTTCAGTCATTACGTAATAAAAAAAAATAAAAAGGGGGGGGCGAAGTACGTAATTGAGTCAATTGAGCATGAAGAGTTGCAGAGATATCTGCGTAGTGTGTCACGTGTTTGGGTGCAGAGAGCATGCACGGCTGATTCACTGAATACTAGTAGCATATTCCTTTCATTATTAAAATATATGTGATTGATGAAAGATACACTTGCCTTCCACACTTCAGTCCTATGACGCCACCTAAAAGTGGTTGAAATGGTCGAAATATGATGGAGTCGCTTTGGCGTTTCGCCTGCATCTCCAGAGCTGTATGAAACACAGTTCTCTATTTCAATTAATTGCAAATAGGACATATTTGTAGCATATATTATTCTTCTTCTTTTACCCTCGAAATTTCACTCGAAAATGATTGAAACTAAAAACACGTTTTCAATAATACATACAGTGTGGTCCCTTCATGGATAAAATACTGTTATAAACCGACCCCAGAGAAACGAAAATCTGTGCGATTTCAGTGAATCCGCTAAGACGTGGTCATTTCTGGACGTCTGGTATCAGAAAACTCAAGAAGCCTGTATTCAAATTATACTGCACTGATATGTCATTGTAGACAAATGGCACAATATTTCGTATAACCCATAATTATGATTGAGCGACGAAATTTGGGGATCGAGTGTTGATGTGTTTTGCAAATTTCCACTATATTGTTTTTTTCTTGGGAGGATATTAACTCTGAATTTCACAAGATGCTACGGAAGAGAAAAACAAAGCTCCATCACGATTGAATCCGTCGCTTGTGTTATACCTTCCTGATTGTCTCTATATAAAACCGAAACCTATATCCCTTGGCAATATGCTTTCCAATCAATTTTTCCAAATACATGTATTATTAATTTTACTGAATGTTACGACCGATAAAATTGAGACTTTGATTTGTATAAGCATGTTTAGATGCTGGCGTTTGTTTTCTCCGCTATTGTTAGTCAGACCTAGTGCACTATACAGTCAGGGATTAAAATCCGCCTTCGGGATTGATCAACAGCGCCTGAATCAGTTCGTGATTTGTAAACGTACATGTAGATCTACAATTCCACATTCGTGTGTTATTTTGTTTTCGTCTTCCCTTTCCCCTTTCACCCGATGTTATTAACGAGATTCCAAGTACTCATCTGCAATCCCCAATGATTAAACCCTAATCTGTGTCTGATGATCAATCAGTGTCCATTATGACTAAGAGGCTTCTTAGTCATAATGAGGCACTTCATTCGGTTGCCTGTTGAGAAGGACAATAATTTATGAATTTATGACAGCTTATTTGTTTACCCATATGCTAACACTATATATTCATATATTCATCAAAAACGCATGGCATAAAAATCAACAAGATATGTCAGAGCCAATAAAATTAGGCACATAAAAATTAGAAATACTAATAGGTATACTATATCACCGCTCTCCTGATGAGCACTTGCTCTAGCCTCGATTGGACACACTGGATTAGCCAATTAATTAGAGTCAGATTCTGCAAGGGGTTTCTCTGTATCTTGTGCCTGCTATGAAACCTCATTGACCGGGCAAATTAAAGGAACATTTTTTTTGTTAGCCTCCGGCTGCTGTGTATATCGTTTCTTAGGAAAGGTTAAATGACCGTGCCCAAGGCAAGTCTGAATGACCCCAGACACTGTTATTTAATGTCAGGTTTTCAGATTAATGAGAGTGAGTTATGAACCACGTACAGTCTGAGCAATTATAGACGTAAGCCTAGATCCTTTATGATAATGAGGCTGGAATAAAATAAAACACACCCATTGCACTATTGTAACACAGTGTTTGTCAGCAGTATAAATACCACAATTTATTCATATCTTACACAATAATTATGGAACCTCTATGAACAACTTGTTGACCAAGAAGCATATTTTGATGGCGAAGTTTAGTAGAAATGGGAGATATCCAACTAAACCCAAGAAGCCTTGATCACTGACCATGAGACGGTATGTAAATAAGTGATTTCGCTCGTCGTGAACCCTAGAGAAATCGTAATCTATCCCACAATTCTCAAATAATTCTCGTCGAAGTTTCTCAATCTTTGCTTGGGCGCCATTGGCTCTAAATGTATCGACTTTAGCTATCAAAACATCCAATTCCGGTAGAAATTCATTCTCAAGCTCGTTCTTTAGCTCCATGAATTTTATCCAGAAGTTTTCAAAAATTTTGAACTGCGCCTGCGCACCGCTAGCAGCTAAGCAGTCAATGCGCATGGCCATGGAGGAAAGATGGCGGAATTCGGTCACAGTTCGGATATCACGAGGCACAAGGGTTGGTATTACAAGTTGGACAGACTTGATGGCCCCGATGAACGACCTTTCCTGCCTCTTGAACCAGTCTGAATAGTCACTGTAGAGACGGTTAAAGTCCGCCATCAGGATATTCGAGCGCTTCTTTAATTTCAACAGTGCGTGGCTGCGTTCGCGAAACAGGTCCATATCCATCGTTTGGCTTTCTGCAAAGACAACAAATTTTGTCATAATTATTAGGAATGTATTGCCATTCATGTATTTGATGTTGCATTAAATGCAACAATGCATTGGACTAACGAATACTATAATAATAATGAAAATTATGAAGTATTAAGCCGTCAAATATCTCAAGATGAACCCGCGATTTTTAAGCTAATCAATTAGTTTAATTAATTAATTAATTAATTTTTAAGCTAATTTATTAGCTAGATGGAAAATGTTGTCTAATTATTCACTGGTCACTACAACTTCATTGAACTCGGATCAACACCCTGCCGCTCTCTCGATTCCACAAGCTCAATTTTCTTGACGCTTGCAAAAGGTGCATGAGTCATTCTAAGAAATACTTCCCAGTACACTATAGGCTCGTCGACTCAAAATGCATCTTAAATTTACTGACCTCAAACTGGAAGAAAGGTAAGTCAGGGATCAACTTGCAATATCTGCTTTATGATCGTGCACACTATGTGGAAAAATATAAAAACAAAGTGCGGAGCCATTGTCACGATTCGCCTTTATTCACAGCCGGCATGGCACACTGGTCCACAAATGAAACACACGTCAAAGGCACGAATTAATCCAGGCAAGAATAGAGCTAAATAAAACTGGTTACATAACTTGTCTTTTGTATACCGTGTCAGATGAATTACAAATTACCCCTTACTCCACGTCTTATGTGAAATGTATGCATTTTTCAGTCAGTACTTAGTTGCTTTGAATCCTATTGTTTTCCTAATAATATTGTCATCTAATGTGCATGCAATGAGCCACTTGCTAAAATTTTGAATTAAGTACGATGCGAGTTGCATAAACCCTGCAGTTGACACGATCCCATCACTCAGTTCATTCGCGTCACGATCTGAGGTACAAACAAATAAAGGGAACTGAATCAGGTTATAAACAAAGAACTGGAATTGGTAAAGATTACTTGCACATGTAACACACACTCAAAGATCTCAGAAAAGGCATGACGTTTGACGAAAAAATACCGATTCATTTCAAAGGCTGCATTTGGCAACAAGGACTGATTGAAACCCTTCGAATTAATCCCCTCGTGTACGTTTATCAACACTTTAATATAGAAATGGACTACAGTTACACGAGGGCAGCCACGTGATTAAATAGTCATCCAAATCTCTGAATTACCCAAACATGTAATGCTGACGACGCCGTCGGTCTGTCATTAGAAACCACAAAGCAGTGCAATAATTATATAATTACTCAATCGAAAAAAAAAAGTATAACAATGCCAGTAATAATGAGTGATTAGAATGTCTAATACTCACATCAATACATCATAAAATCCTAAAATCCCAATCCATGAATGTCTTGAATGAACGCATGCTATATTTTACCAGCAGCACCTGTGCTTGACTGCTTGTTAACATGCTTTAACGTTGTTTAGCAACCCTGCTACAATAGTACTTAAGAACTTCAAAGGATTGTTAGCCAGCCATAATTAATACACGTACCTGATAAAGGTAATGGTGAATTATATGGGTCTAAATTTTCCTCTTTCTCTTTGAGTTTGAGGCACCGAAAGAAGTATTCACGAATATAATGTTATCCTTCTACTCAACATGGCCTCTCGTCATGTATTTACATGGATTACTCAAATGGTCTGTTACGCAATACAGGAATAGCAGCGCAATCGACCGGTATTGATCAACAATTCCGATCAAAGGTTAACTAAAGAATGGCCCCATGCTACGGATTGCTGACGTGTAAACTTTGATCTCTGCAATTGTTAGCGGATCGTTTTGCACGTGGGTTGTAACACCTTAGACGATATCAAATTTGGATGGCATCACGATTCAACAGCATACAAAGCAAACGAAGCGATCGAAGAAGCGGTAGTGAATTATAGAGTACGTTTTTTCAGTAAGCTGGTTATATTTGAAATATTCAGCCAATAAATAGGATCACCGTTAATAATAGGTTATCGTGCAAGAATGAATAATATTCGTTCTTGCCCGATAACCTGTAGATTGACTTTGGAGAGAAATGCGACTGAACAATACTGGCATTTCTGCTCTGTTTGTCTTTATTTTTTTTGTATACCGCAACTTTCTTTTCCTTCAATTTTGGTTTCTCTCCTCGATTTTGCAGTTTTGTTGTTTGTTACTTGGTCTGGTATAGTTTAAAACGTGCGGATAATTTTGTTATTGTTCAAAATATTTGACTTTGACAAGAGCCGTACTTTGTTTCAGTGCCTCGATCTGTAATTTGTTTCAGAGCTAAGACGCAGCTACGCAGCTGTGGAGCAAGTAGTGTTTGTTCATGTGCTCCCTGCAAATTTCTTGAAATTCTCTCTTATAATTATTTTGCGGAACATCCCTGCTTTTCTTTAAGAAATAAAACGTTATGCATTCAAACAAAGCTTTACTGCGGCACAGAGTACAAGAAGCGTGAATGCGTTATGGCTAACCTAGCTTGAGAGAATTCGACAGTCGACTCATCTACATTAGTGACATCAGAACGTATGTGTTTTCCCTGGATCTTCGTGTCTGCTCTCGTCCTTCCAGCATCAATATACAAGCGCACTACTCAAGATCCCCTAAAGTTCATCACCAACCCGCCGGACATTAACTCTGATGGCTACGCTGCTTACGTCACCACCCCACTGACCTTCATCTTCGTGATTGGCAACGCTTTTCTCTGCGTCGGAGTTTTCCGGATGCAAAAACTAATGAGTTTGAATTGAATCGATTCCACCCGAAGGTTTCATTACAGAGAACAGCACGCACAACTTTTGAGCTTCAACTCAAATTAACTGCGACATCTCAATCAAGATCAAAACATAAACGCGGCATTCGTGATGGTGACCAATTCATTCAGTTTGCTAATTGCAAAGGAATTCGATTGGCGTCGAAGTGAGGCGGATATCAATTGACGCTTTCACGATTTATGTGCTATTGAGTATCTCTGATCTATGTGCGTGTGTATGGATCACATAGTATTAGGTGCTCTAAACTTCTCAATGCTTCGTATTGGTTTCAACTTTGCCTCTGTTCTCAAATATCTAATTAGATCAAATATTCAAACGGAAATCAACAATCGCAGGTTATATGGAGGGCACTTGGCCAGGATGCATGTCGGGACGCGATAGAAACATGTAAGAATATATATGAGGCACTAGATGATGGAGTAAGAATAATAGCACAAAACTCACGATTTAATATATATTTTTTTTTTTTTGTGGGGGAGGGGGGTGTGGGGTGAGTGGTTGCAATCGGAATCCTCTGCGGCCCACCTGCACATTTCAGTGCACTTCAGTCCATGCTGGCGACAAAAACACTGTGTCTCTAACTTGGACCTATTGCAACGACATGACAAGACTGACAATATAAATAATATATATATATAACAATTATATGATCAAAATAATATCACCACAAGGCCATATAAATTATACCCGTGTATTACAACCTATGCGCTGAGCTTATTGGTCGCAATTGCATAAGTCCAATTGCTTCTCTAGCTATCCTATAATTCAACTTCGTTGATAGAAATAGCATGATTTGAGCTCATGTGATAATTTAATATAAATTTATCGTATATGCGATGGGTGAAGTTGACGTAAATTATGTTTCTCATATAATCTATGAGAATCGGGTGCCACACGTCAATGTAGTAGAACAGATAGGGAAAGACAAAAGCGTACATGTTTTATAACGTTTTAGCGTTGAAAATTCAAGGAGATATTAGGCTTTTTATATGGCACCGATACATTTTCATATTTTATTCCTTATCATCGCAATAGCTTCCCCAGAAGAAAACTATTCTATGCGTATTAAATGATATGTCTGAATTGTTTGATCGCCACCGATCCACAGTCCGACGGCTTATCATCCAGTCATGATGGTGATACGCGAAGGGGAGGGGGAGGTTATGCTGACATTGTGTCATTATAGAGCGCAGTGCAATGTAGATAGCGCTTCAAAATCACTTAATACTATATAAGGTTAATTCATCATCGTTTTTGTTTTCTTCTGCTGTTGTTTCCAGCTTCATTCGTGTTTCTTAATAAACGGCATGATTCCCGAAGCCATTTGAGAGACATTGTGGCATTATATGAAATAGTTAAGGATTTCCTTACAGTCACAGTCATAGTAATTAAAAAATGTCTTCACTTACAGTCACAGTCATAGTAATTAAAAAAGGTCTTCACTTCATGAACAAACCGCACATACCAGCAATGTGAGAATCGAAAAACATATTGCACCAGAGAATGCTGATGACGTAAATCATGGCATACAGTCATAGACCACAAATCATAGATTCAGGACGCTAGCATCAACGTAGCATAAATGACCTAAAACCGCTAATTAAGTTTTGCCCCTCAGGTGAATTTGGCGATATTGTTAAAATTGAGTGTTTTTGCAAATCTAAAAGCATATTATTGTTAGACTAATGTGATGCTCGTACATAATTTATATATCGGTCTTAAATAGTGTAGTTAAAGTAGTATGTTTTACCAGATTAATTGCTAAACTCGTTCTCAGGTATCCTTTTCAACACTTGGTCCTCACATTTGCCTTTCTATCTCAAGATGTAGCGTACATACTGTAGAGACTTGAAATTTTCAGCAAATGATAGCCCGTCTAATAATTACGTAAAATAACATTATGTCCATGTCAAACAATACAAACATTGTAATGATTAATTGTTATAGAGACAAATAAATAATAGCAAAATTCCTTTTAGTACATACTTATATTCAATTAGTAAAATTGCATTAATCGAATATAATAATGTACATATATTCTCTCTTAGCACGAATTACATGTACACGTGTACATGTATATCCTGAAATTGCCCTATCTTGATGACCTATTGGGGTTGGGTGTAGCTAACAATCATAGAATTTTTTTTTTTTTTTTTTTTTTTTTTTTTTTTTTATTTTTTTTTTTTTGAAGAGGGGACTCAGAGGGAGCAAGCTCCATGTACAATCAATAGACTAAGTTTATGAACATCACACTTATTTCGCTAAATCTTGCAATCAA
>KB308513.1:77652-103233 GCA_000328365.1 Capitella teleta
CACTCTGGCTGACCTTTTTACTGTTTCAGGATGAGAAACGTGGTAGGTGTCCTAGAAAATCACTTGTTAAAATAAAAAAAATAGCGAAAAATATTTTTGTTTCGCGCCTGACTGGTGGCAAAATGATTATTCTATCTATTTCCGAAAAGAAAATAAAAAAATATCCACGGGTTTAGTCGCAGGACACGCTGATATGACGAGGCCCATTGTAAAAGATGGGGAACTCGGTGTTTCATCACAGCTGCGGCCGCGGGTGTTCGACACATCAAGGTTTTACTGTAGTAATTTAATTATGGGAATATCTAACTGCTTTCTGGACCTAAATACACTGAATGGGTATATATTTTTCTGCCTGTTAGATAATATTATGTACATACAGGGAAAGTTCTAAATATATATGCATGATCCACCTCAGGTATGTAATGGAGAGAATAGACAGAGCAGTATGTGTAGAATTGGTAAGCAATCAGGTCATAATTAATAAATGAAGAGATCAAATCGCTATGAGAATAAATAATGCAATAACAGGGTACACAATTTGACATAATATTATGCACATACTAATTATATAAATGCATTCCCGGAACTACAAGTGTGTGCTACATAGCTCGTATAGTTATAGCAACATTACCCTTTTTTTTGTAAATATGAAATAATTATAAATACATTATTAATAAATTTGCAACTGTGTAATCGGCTACAATCAACCCGTCCGTGTCATTGCATAACTGCCATAAGACATTCATCGATATGCAATGCTGTAAATTCAGACCACAGATTATTATCTCTACGCAAGATTTTATACAACTCCTTCGAGTGTTTCATTACCTCTCTCACAGTGAGGAACACGTCCATCTGTGTCGTCGCAGTGTACAGGCCTCTCAACTGTTCACAGCCAGCTTTCCTATCTAATTTCTCTGATCTCCTTGGCAACGTTATCGCCGAATTCAGTAACATTGTGATTATGGGCGATTTTAATATCAATGTCGCCTCACCGTCTCCATATGCAGACAGGCTTAAGACCATCCTCTATGACTTCAATTTTCAACAGCATGTGACTGATGCAACACATGTCAAGGGTCATACAATCGACCTAAGCATGAGCCTTACCCACGAACACCTAAGCATCAAGGTGATCGATGTCGACAGGTCTGTGACATCTGACCATTTCGGCATTGTGTTCACCATTAACTGCCCAAAGCCCGCTCGAGAAAAACAAAAACTGAAAGTGCGGAAGTGGAAAAACGTGAACCGCCGACCTCGGCCTTCGATGAGATCATTGCATCCCATATTCCTGCAATCGAGAGCGCACAGGATCCATTCGCCGCATACAACAACTGCTTGACTCAAGTTGTTGATGAATTCGCGCCTGAAACAACCATTGAGGTGACCAAAAGAACTGATACCCCATGGTACAACGCAGAGCTACGTCATCTAAAGACTGAGTATGACTTAGACTTAGAAAGGAAATGGCGACGCACACAGCTGAAAATCGACCAGGAGATCTATCGAAAAAAATGCCGGTGTCTGCGGAGACTTCGAGACCGCACTAAAATGACCTATATATCATCAAAGCTACAGAATGCCACTTCCACCAAAGACACGTACAACATCTTGAATCAGCTCCTGCACAAACAGTCCTCCTTACCACTCCCACGGCATGACGACGAAATCGAACTTGCAGAAACGTTTTCCAGTTTTTTCAGTGAAATGAAGTGAGAGATCGAACGTGTGAGAAGTGCGATTGGTGCTCATCCTGATCCTGATGTTACAATCGAACCTCATTTGAGCACTGAAATAACTCATCTGACCTCTTTCCGTCCAGTTTCGCGGGACTGGATCTCTAAGACGTTATCTTCCACAACCCCCAAGTCCTGCAATCTAGTCCCGATTCCAACGGCACTGCTCAGGAGTGATTGGGGTTTTACGGCTCCACCCAACCCGTTCGGGTGATACGGGCGCCAGAACAGAAGGCCCGGGACCGGGGTTTCCCCCTACTCTTATCGATAAATCCCAAGGGTTCTTTATCCTGCATACCACCATAGACAGTAGTCCACAGCGCCCGGCCTTGTTACGCAGTTGGGCAGCACTGCAGAGTCACCGAAGAATTACAATTGTAAATCACAATCATAACGCCTGTGGCCTGATCGGGTCTCGAACCCCTGACCTCGACCCCCACGGTCGGCATAGGATTGTAGTCAGCGGTTTAACCCACTGCGCTATCCGGTGCCCCTCACTGCTCAGGAAGTGCCCATCAGCTGTGCCCCTGCTTTGCTTCACAATCAACTGGTCTCTCGCGAATTCCACCGTGCCAGACAGCCACAAGACCGCTCACGTGCGACCTCGCCTGAAAAAGACTTCCCTTGACCATGATCAGCTGAAAAACTATAGGCCGGTATCTAACCTCTCCTTTATTTCCAAAATGGCGGAAAAAGCTATAGTTGCTCAGCTCAAAGACCATTGCTTCGTCAACAACATAGATGTCCAAATGCAATCTGCATACAGAGCAGGACACTCAACAGAGACTGCCATGGTGCGCGTCCAGAATGACCTGTTGGATGCTGTGGACAGGGACGGCGGTGCAATACTTGTGCTGCTTGACCTCTCCGCAGCGTTCGACACGCTTGACCACCCGCTCATTCTGCATGCTCTCAAGGACAACATCGGTGTGACTGATTCAGCCCTCAAATGGTTTGAATCGTACCTCACAAACAGGAAACAGCTTGTGACAATCAGCAGCCAAACATCAGATACAAAGAATCTTGTGTATGGAGTTCCACAAGGCTACGTGTTGGGGCCCATCCTCTTCACGATGTACACCCGCCCTCTCAAAAACATCATCTCGAACTGTGGCATGAACCACCACCTTTACGCTGATGACACCCAGCTGTACATTGCAGTCAACGTTCGCTCGCCAACATCAGTGTCTTCAGTGAAAGAACGCATCCAGGAATGTAGCAACCAAGTTCACCGTTGGATGACTGCCAACTTTCTCAAAGTCAATGAAGAGAAAACGAAGTACTTGTCATTACGAAACCCTCGCTGACTGAGATCGCACCCTCTTCGTTCAACATCATCGGAGAGACAATCACATCTAGTGCATCAGTCAGGAATCTTGGAGTCATGCTCGATAACAAGTTAAGCATGGCCGATCAAGTGAGAAACATCTGCCAAAAGTCATTCTTTCATCTCCACATGATTCGTAAGATCCGAAATTTCATCACTGAAGACGCCGCTCGACAACTTGTTTACGCCAATGTTATGAGCTACATTGACTACTGTAACGCTTTGCTAGCAGGATCTCCATCTTACCTGATCGACAGACTCCAGCACATACAGAACTGTGCAGCCCGCCTAGTGAAATGTACAGATAGACACTCGCCATCCCTCCCTCTGCTGAAAGAACTACATTGGCTACCCATTAAATTTCGAATAATGTTCAAAATTAATGTCATTACTTTTAAAGCCCTGCGTGGCTTAGCACCACCATATATCTGCTCCCTCATCAATGTTTATACACCTGCTCGCTCCCTTCGATCACCAAACTTCACATTGTTGTCTGTACCTAAATTTGATCTTCAATCATATGGCTACCGAATATTCGCTCATCAAGCACCCATCTTTTGGAACCGATTACCTTCCAACCTACAGAACCAGCAATCGCTTGATGCTTTTAAAGCCCAACTTAAGACTTACTATTTTAACATTGCATTTTCTAGTATTTAACGATTTTCCTTTTTACCTCTGTTTGTACACCGCAGTTGAATGTTCTTTGGTATTGCTGAAAATGCGTTTAAAATGTAATAAATGAAATAAAATGAAATGAAATGAAATTATCATGAAATTATCGACCTCTGAAGCCACCGGTCATTTGTGTAACCATGACAATGTTCACTTCCGGTACAACTCCATTATGTAGGTTTTTTTTCAGCAAATTTGTGAAAGAAAGAACTGTGACAAAATTGAAGCAAAATCAAGATGAAACTCAAAGGACCAAAGGGAAAAGGTCAGTAGGATATAATTATTATAATTCTGATATTCCTGATTATAGTTTGGTTTCGATTTGAATTTTTGCTTCGTATCCTTCAAAAGATCTGGAATTTCTCTTGTAGAACCAAAAATACTCCATTAGGGTATCTTTGGTAGAACTAGAAGTTTTTACATTCCCGTTCTTTAATTAACACCTTTGGAATCTTTCGTACAATTCAAAAAAGACCATCGATCTCAATCTATGTCACCCTGTTGAAAACGAGGTATAAAAATAAAAATAATAAATAATATAATCTCGCACGATTACACGCTCGCTGTGTGCCTTTGACTACTGGTGTTATTAAATATCTAACATCCAATCAAACACTTTTAACACTTGGCATTCAAAGGAAACAAATCAGGGAAGGCGACCAGTGCATCGGCCAGAAACAAGAAACTTGACAAGAAGAGGCGAGAAAGGTCAGCCCAGAGTGAAGAAGATCTCGCAAAGGCAGCAGAAGAAGCCCAGAAGGCAAATGATGAACTGAAAGCGAAAGCTGAAGAGGAGAAAAAGAAGAACAAGAAGAAAGAGGAGAAGAGGTTTTATCCCATCGCCCCTGATGGTTGGTTCAAAATTAAATTCAAGACTGTTATACTATTGCAGCCTATAAATGCGTTTCGTTGATCTTATTTCGTATTCTTTTTGCAGGGTACATTCCCAATTCTGTGATTCGTCAGTTTATGAAACCGAAAGAGGAACCGAAACCGGTTGAGGAAGAACCGATTTGGAAATTGCCGGTAGGTTTTCAAAAAACTACCGTCTGGAATTAAGTAGATTAAGTTAATTAATTGATTTACATGTATCATTTAATGATTATCTTTGAATGCATGTTAATAACCATCCAATTTAATTTAAACTAAGATTGTTTTACCTTTAATTTGTTTTACAAAGTATGATAATTAATGAGACTATGATATATTACCATAAACATTAATGCCATTATTAAAAGCCAGAGTATAGAGTGAATTAATAATTGATATAAAGTTCAATCGAAATGCAGTTCAATTTAGATGACTCACTGGTAGATATCAATCGAACTTAATATTACGAATTCACAGTACCTCAACCGCAACCAAAATTTAGTGGTAAATATAACTGATCAAGAGTTCCATGCGTTCGGATTTTATGTTTGTTTTCTTCTGAAGTCCCGTTTCGTTCTTCATATTCAAGGTTTTGACTTTCTCTTTAATATGCTTGCTTGGTTGGATTAGACTGGCTGGAAAATTTCGAACATGCAGCCTGGCGAGAGTACCGATGGTATTAAAGACTATTTACGAGAGGTAAGAATCATAATAGTTGATATGCATCCAATACACTCAGGATACCCATTGCATATTATGTTAAATGATACCAAAATATACCATAAAGAAATTACAACCCAAAACAAACAGGTTTTGAGTGCACCCAGATTGGCACGCGAGACAACAATCGCCAGGGAAATGCGGAAAATCCAAGAAAGAGAAGAACAACGAAATAAAGAAATATCACAGAAACTGACAACCAAAAGGAGGAATAATTTCCTACGTCAATCTAGCGTGCAGACAGCGTATGCCAGGCTGCAGCATCGGGAGGTACACAGAAAACGATGACGTCACGGATGATAGAGAAGAAGTGTTGACGTCACAAAAGCATGTGTTCATGCCATATCAAATTATGCCTGACCTGAGATGTACTCACTGCTAAGAACTTGCAATCACCATTAATTATGGCTTAATTTATTTCATCTTAAGCCACACATAGATGACTGGTGAATAATTATGTTCATTGAACGGTATAGCGATATGTTTCTCAGTCTGCTTTAGGTTATCTGGAGGTGACACGTGGTTTGAATCACTGCATGACGACTTTTGAATAGTTGCGTCCGTCTAGATCATAAAATTAGAATCAGCATATATTCAGCTAACGTTGCATAATAATTGGTCACGACAATTGAGTTTTAGCCCAGAAATTCTAAAATTAATACATGTAATACTTACGGTATACGATTATTTGCAATTCGGGTTTTAAAACTCTCAAAAGTTTCAAAATTTTGAAAAATTCCAATTGAACAATACAAATGTGTGTTCTACAGAGTTCTCTAATGACCGGCGTTTCATTAGAGGAGGATGACGAAGATGAAATGACGAAATCATATTTATCTTCAAGAGCATCCGAGCATAAAGACCGTTCCTGTGAGTATAAGTTAATGTTCCAGTACGCCCTCATAGTGCCAGACATAATTAGGCATGCAAAATACATGGCATTAGAATGACCTTGGTATCCATTTGCGGTTTTAACCACTTTCTGACAGATTTACCTTACAAAAATTACAAAAAAAAAATTTCACATTTGAAATAGATGGAAACAGAACTGCGACAGGAGCGTCCAACAACAAAACTCCCAGCCCAGCTTCACCAAAGGTTCGTTAAAGATATCACATCATCCAACAGTATTGGTTATGTTTCCAGAAAGTGATAGCTTCAAGTGATGCATTAGACTGGATTAAACAAGACTCAAACCTGAATGAAGAAATTAAAGAGGTAATCGAATAATTATGGAAGAGTGTTTTTCCTCATATTTAAATCCCATTTATTTCGTCACTTAGGGAATCAACGATGATGTTAATCCTGATAATGAATTTACTTCTGGTAAATCAGCCGCAGACAGTCATTACGGAGAAGAACTACCCAACACTGAGCATGTAAAGGTGCCGTATTGCTTTATACAGATATGCTAACAGGTTACAACTGATTGGACTACTTCTCAGGACCCACCTACACCACCACAGACACCAGAGCCCCTCACCTTGATTGATTTCATCCTGGGAGAACCCTGGATGGACACTCATGAAGGAGGGAAATCCGTCTCTGACGTCATTACAACCTTCTCAAGCATCTTGGATGACATCAACCGAGATGACCATGCTATTCTTTGTGATTACATCTCGAGACTGAACAGGTAGACGTCACAATATATCACATGGTGGCCAATTATATATAGTCCACATTATGCATGTGTTTGCAATGCAATGAAATATGCATGGACACAATAATCAATATCCACGGTCCCCACCCGTGTTAACTGATGCTGTGTTATATCTTGGAGGCATAATTATAACTTTCCTGTGTCTTTTTACGCATGCAAAGAAGTAATCCCACGGGTCTGGATTTTCACACCCAACGAAATTTTACGGCTATTGTATACATGTAGCTATACCTATATGCTCTACATCTTCATAAAAATACATATTTCATATACATACATGTACTACATTATGAAAACTTATGCAGATAGTTGAAACCTAATTGTGTGTGTTCATTAAAAAAGATGACTGGATTGTTTGGTTTTTTTTTTTTAATCCAGTGAATTTGGAATCGAAGCGGATGACAAAGACCGCCTGTCGAATGCTTTGAAAGCACAACTGAATCAGACGGTTGACGATGTCGTGCGTGAAAACATCTACAAAGTCTTACAAGAACTTGGCGTTGGTCTTGAAACTGAAGATGCAACAAATCACATGAAAGAGGTAAGCTAAAAATTTAGAGCATCGAATTTTATTGAATAATCCCATTGTAGGTCGAAAATGAACAGCCAGAAGTCGTCCAAATTGACGGTTGGTCTTATTCATTACATGGCTAAAGTGTCAGCAATTCTGATCAATTATTTGTTTTGGCAGCAGCATAATATATATAAGGCTTTTGTATTGTTATGTATCATAACAATGTTGATGATCGTGATGTGCAAATAACGTCCGCCTACATGTATGGCTATTGAGAGCATTCTCGATGCGATACATGACCAACAAGCTGCCAAATTCTCCATATAGCTTCACTAACCAGTTCGCTGTTCTTTCGTCGTAAAATCTTTTAACAACCCATTAATAAGTTTTCATCTCTTCCGTTGTTTGATGTTGTGCTGTATGTCCATCAACTAACCCCTCTCCTCCCTCCCGTTCTGTCCTGAGTTGAGTGATCTGAGAAGTTTATACTTGCATCTGTCTTCCGTTCTGTAAGCCAGCTATTCCAGATATAGCTCCCAAGCAGTCACTCGGAGATGAGGTTGTTGGTGATGACGAAGAAAATATTCCAAATAGAGAAAACAGTCAAGAGGACGAGGTGGACGAGATGAATAATCTGAATGAAAATTCAACGGATGAAATGAATATGGCGCACAAGGTAGACGATGGTGCTGACAACGAGGAAGATGATACAGCAGGTGTCGATGAGGATGACGTTGATTTAGTTCATGGTGAAAGGGAGGAAGCGGATGAAGGGACTATTGATTGTGGTGCGAAAAAGGCTGACGAATTTGAGGACGAAAATGAACAGAACACGGAGAATTGTGATACAAAGGGAGTTGGCGAAAGTGAAGATGACATTCAACAGAACACATCGAATGATAACGCAAAAGAAGCCGCTGAAATTGAGAATGGAATTGCACAGAACACAGCCGTGGATAATGACATTAACATAATGGACGATATTTTAGAGGATATGCTTGAAGCCAATCGCACTGAAACAGCAGAAGACCACATTGCGGGCGATACTATTGACAGAGAGGATGGCGGGGAGGAGTCTGCCGTTGAAAGTGAAGCAGATGGTGACATCGACAATGCAAATGATGGCTTAGGAGAAAGTGATGATCGCTCGCCTACTTCCCTCAGTGATCCTAATCAAGAAGGTGATATCAGCAAACAGAAGGGTGAGATTCAATCTATTGCTGTCCACAAAAACTGACGTAATGAACACTTAATTGCATTTTCACCTTTAATGCGCTCTTTTTCAGATTCTCATCATTGTAGTAAGGTGTTTAAAAAATATATTTCTTGAACAATATTTCTTCACTGAAATTTGCTTATCCAATGCACAAAGTTTTGAGTATATGTATTTGATAATACGAACATCTATAATATCATACGTATAGTAAACTATGCTTGCTCTCTGTCTAATATTATAAACTGTAATGAACGTTCGATTCCAGGTGAGGATAATGAAGCCGCTGAGGGGAGCCAAGAAGGAGAGATTCACAGGTGAATTAGAATACTTAACTGAAGCACACAACAAACTCTTGCCCCGTCTAACAAAGCTCTCTGCTATTTCTTGTGTTTTATTGTTCCCGTGTCTAATTGCAGATCTGAGAAAGCCTCAGTCGAAGATAATGACGAAAACGAATTTGTTGTACCTGGTATGTCGGGTTCACACGAAATATACTGCTAACATATTATATACATGCATATTCTCATCAGAAATACAAGAGGCGGCGGAGGAAGGCGGTGCTATGAGAGACAGGAGACCCGACTCGGAAGGCGAGACTGATGAAGACTCCCCGGTGAATGCAGGACAAGACGAAACTCCCGTCATCAAGGTAATTGAAATAATGGTTGTTCAAGTTACTCATCAATGTAACTTATTCTAGCACGATTACTTCAGTGAAGACTCTGGCATTGACCAGACTTTAGATGAGCGAGTGACCCCAGTCGGTCTTCCTGATCTCAGTAGTCGAGTTTCTGACCTCAAGAGTCCGACTCATGACCTCGACTTCTGGGGTCGCAAGGATAACTCACAAGGCATCAACCAGTCTTTGAAGGAGAGAGGCAGACCGTCTTTAGCGACGGTTCGCTCACAAGACAACATCACCAATCCCGCCGACGCGATGCAGCAGCTACCTGGTTGGTATACGTGCTGTATAATGAGCGCACATTTCACTCTGAATATTCATGATATCGACAGAACATTGGAAGACATTCTTGGACCCATTTCCGCAATCAGAAAGTGGCACAAAGCTGCCTCCAATCGAGCATAGGTCAAGGACGTCTTTAAAAGTTCGCAATATTTTTAACTGATTAGAGAGAGAGAGAGTTGTTTTCCCTTTTCCTTGTAGGATGATGACCCCAAGGTGACAAGAAGGAGGTCCCATTCAAGCTCGTTGAGCAACACCAACCAGTTTGTTAACTAATGATGTTATTGAATATATATTACTATAAACACGCACACTCCACAGGAGAGCGGAGTCAAGGGCGTCTTCGAATGGATCCGCCACCGACGGCAATATGCGTCATTGTCCCAGATTTCACTCACACAACCACGGTCCAACTTCCAAACCTAATCATTACACGCGACTCCCAACCGAGATATTCACTGAGAAGCAGTCCAGATCAAACGCAAGGTAAAAATAACAACAATTTATCATCAACTATCGAAATATATTTCTTCACTCAGACGGATTCAGTTCATGCAGAAGTCGAAGAGCAGACCGGAATTGTTCATATCTAGAAGCACGTCGGCTTCACCGAGTGGCAGGCTGAAGGACAGTTCAGCGACCTTAACAGACGATGGTGATCGACGGTTCCATTGCGAGTATTACCGACTGGTGTCGCATGGCATGCACCGCCACCTCTCGGTCGGTTCAGCTGACCTTCTTTGTTTGTGATTCTAAGGCTGAGTTTTGTTTGTTTCTTCAGGTCTCACGGTACCTGCACAACAAGGAGACTGTTGGTGTGATGGGCGATACTAGTACACCCCTGCCCTTTGCGCCTTCAAGAGGTAAAAATATGAATTCACGTAATCGTTACTTCTGTGCAATTCAATCAATAGTTCTATCAACGGTCTAATCTTGTGAATTTTAATTATGCATAGGTCAGCCGCTCGTGGGCTCTGAACTAATTTTAATTCAGTGCACACAAGCGCCTGATGGGCGAGATACACATACAAGCTACTGCTAGTATACCAGCACAACAGGGCTTTGGTTTTTATGAATTATCTACGTGTACATTATTTCGATTTTCCTCTCACCCCTGGCACTTCATCGATTATTACAATACATGTATCGAAGGTTAAACGGGCGGCAATGACTCATTGTCATTACGAATCAATAATCTCCGCAGCATGAAATGTATTTCACTGACATGATTACTACATACTGGGATTATCATACTATACAGTTGAACAATGTACTTGTTTTAGTCTTAATGCTGTTCAAGTATAAATTAGTTATAAATATACCCGAAGATATATAATAATGGGAAAAATTTGTGAAGCTCAGTACAAATGCACTTGATGAACTCTTTTTTTTTTTTTCAGCAACTTTGTCTTACAGCAATTTGGCAACCTGAGTCATCAAACCGAATCACCACACCAAGCTTTTGTTTCACCAATAAACATCAAAATTAAAATCAGTTTCTTCAGCTTCTTCTTTCTCGATGATAAAAAAAAGTTCAGTTATAATAATCACAAAAAGAAATTGCGCTCAGTTCAGTATTTATTTCAATGCTTCAATATCTCAAAAATATACTGATAACTTCATAATTTATTGAGTGATTGGGGGTAATTCAATGCACAATAAGATGACAGTATGAGCCAGCAGAAAGATTCATGAAACTAATAATCGATACCAGGCGATTAATAGCTGGTTTTTGAAGTGATACATGAAAATATATATGATAATAAAATATCATCCACATTTTCTCAGAAGATTCACAAACCACAAGATGAAGGAAGGTGATATATATATATATATATATATATAGGTGAAACCAAAATATTGCCAATGTAACCTAAATTCAATATGGTTGAACTGCTACAAATATATACTCATTATATTTACTGATTAGCCTGAAACCATAAACAGAATTCCTCATCATCAACAGAGCCGCCGCCATCAGCATGTAACTGCGTGGTTAAGCACTTGTAAGCCCTTCTGCCATCCTAGAACTTCTCCAAAGTCACATTTCCGCCAATTTGGAACGAGACCCTCTATAGACTGAGGTCGCTGTATCACAACTTGGTTCACGTCATTGTTCATCATCACATCAGGGTCTTCGTAACCATGGAAACCAAGTCTTTCATTCACAACATCCGGCATTTGGGGGTTCAGCACGGGAGACCTCTCACGCTGTTGACCACATGGAGTATCCACACAGGCGGTCAAAAGCGACAGAGCCAGCAAACCAGACACAGCGGACACGGAGCGAGGCGTTTCAGATTCATTGGAAGAGGGTTCTGGGAAGTCGAGTAACGGAGATGCAGGCAGAGGTAAGATCCAGTCTTGGGCAGAGAGGTCATTGAGGATGTGTTGAGTGTGTTGTAGACCAGAGTGGACAGAGGTCAAGGCAGCAGGCGTGAACGCTAGGATGGACACACTGGCCACGTAGGCCAGGGAACAGACCATCATCACTTGTGACAGGGTGCGGAGACATTCGCTGGTGTTCTGTTGAAACTTGGGAGCCTCTGACAGCAGAGAGAGATCCAAGTAAGACAGCAGTCCGTATGTGACGCCAGCTTTCCGAGATATCCTACAAGTCAAAATAAATTTAAACAATTAATAATACAATGCCATAAAGAAAATAATTCTCAACACACCATCTTTCAACTTGATTCAGAACTGTCCAAAATTCCCCTCCATTCACGAAAAGTTGCCAATCCTAAAAATAAAAGTAAAAGCATTCAGAATATGGAATTAATAGTCTCAATAGGCCAAGATATAACGTAAGACGTTATTCGTAAGAAATGCCAGACACCATTTACTGCTCAACCTTAGCACTAGAACACAACCAACCATTGCATATAGGAACGTTCGCTCCATTTCATTGAGATCAGAGACGTCAATGTTGGCAGCCTGAGCCCATTCGTCATTGAATACCTCTTCCGTGACGCCCTCGTCATACAAAAATTTAGAAGCCACCATCTGAAAAACAAGACAGTTATGAGGACGAGAACCTAAGGCGGAGAGCAGCCTCACCATCGAAACAAGGAACAGGTCAGAGGAGGAGACTTCCTGCAAATACTCGGGATTTCGATGTCGTAGACGTTCAATGTACACCAACGCTAAAAGCAGGGCACAGGGGGAGACAGCCGCTTGTCTGAAAAAAGAAATGTCTAAGATTCTAAACATAAGACGAGCGGACAATCACCGTGACACAAGAGAAGCCCAATCCATGTCCACACGTCCAAGTTCCCTTGGAGCAGCATCTTGAATGAGCTCCACAGCAAGTTCTGTTTGGGAGAATTGGTCATTACACATGTTATATGGACTGTCTACACTTGCCTGTTAAGTGCATCGAAGGTCGGTCAACCGACGGATTCTTGCCATAACGCATGGTTTTCCGTAAACGCTCTTTCAAATTGGCAGGGTTGGTGAAATCCTGAAATGTAAGAGCAGTATTTAAAATCGTAGGAATAATCGAAACACTGGGTATAAGTCTGCATATGCTGCATTCAAGCATTGTGAATCATTGTCGACACTGACTGAGTCGCTGACACAATGACTGACAGTCACACTGACTGGCTGATAGCTGTATTCTGTAGCCATAATCTGTGTGGACAATGAATTATAGAGGCTTGGAACGAGATTAACTGACTGAGTGTCTGAATCATGACATGATTATGATATACTATATCTGGTATACACATATACTGATATAGAATAGATAATCATAATGATAAATGATTGGTGACTGACTCACCGCTGGGATTGAGGTTTGGAAAGGTCCCTTTTCATTTTTCCGATGTATTTCACCATCAAATACGGCATTTTCACGCCGTCCCAAGAAATCCACCATTCCTTGTTCGAATCTTGACGCAATCGCTACTGTTTTCAAGAGAAAATGAGCGAAAATAGTCAAACCATACGCTGCAACCTTTGTGGTGACACTTCCGGTTTCACGACCGGAAATACTTATGTTCAAAATCATGACGCACTCAATCTCCATGGTAGCAATCATAAGGCATTTCGCTGACCCATAGCAATACAAAGTTACGCCTCGCATTTTGCTACCCAATTGCATTGTATAACGGGCAGACGACGGCCTCACCATCAGTCGGAGTGGCCAACTGGGTGTTGCATAATGACCTAACTGAGAAAATGAGTAATCCGATGATCATAATGTTGAACTGTTATTAGATGATTAACAGAAAGTGACTCTGGTTGCCCAGCTGCGGCCTTTTTCTGGACCATTCGGAAATTTAAAAATTAAAAAAACGTTTTAATTACAATTCACCCTCAAACGACTGAATTTCACTCATTACACAATAATAATAATGTTTTCGATTGAATTACTGTTCGCCAACTTTTCGAGGTATATTGAGCGACATAATAGTTGAATCTCTCTCGATTCTCCTGAGAGCCTTGTTGCAACAACAGTGATCCAATAATGCGTCGTCCCACACATGCAAAGGTATTTACCATAAAGTCATTTTATTTAACTCGGACTGATCGATAAATAAAAATAGGAGAACTAGCTGGCGTCAACAATTTAATTGATACATATAAGAGGGAACAAAGATAAGATAAGCTTAACCCAAACATTCGTTTTAATAAAAGTCCATGTATATTTGAGTTCTTACAAATAATATGAATATGAACTAAAGAGAGTAAATGCTAAAGACGCAACTGTTTTAACTCTTCAACCAAAGCTTCCTCAGCTTTTAGCTTCTGCATCTGTTGGAATAAATTTGCATAAATAAAATTTGCATAAAATACATAACAAAATTAACACATACTTGATTAGAATCCAGCTGTTTGCCAGAGGCCAGCTCCTGCTTCAGCTTAGAGATGCCCTGCAGTTTCTAGGGAGGAGAAAACAAATAAAAATAAATAAAAACTGTCATTTCTCCAGAATGAAGAGCAATACCTTTTTGACGTTCCGGATTTTCTTTTCGCGGTCAGCAGACGTGACTTCACCTTGGTCAGCTCCTTCAGTCCGAGGCTGACCGCCTTCCTCTGCAAACTGTTTGCCTCTTTTCTTCGCCTCTCTCTTCTTTTTGCTCTTGGAGACCGTCTCTGAAATATGTGAGGAATCACCAAAAACATTCACCAGGGTTAAAGGCTTTCCATACCAGCCTCCTGATCCTGTTGCTTCAGATTGGACGGCAGTTCATATTCCTTCTTGAACACCGAAGTCTTTGCGGGAATGGCAGCCGAACCCCCTCCAGCCTGCTTCCTCATAGCAGGGGGAACGTACTTCTTGGGTTTCTCTTCCATCACAGGTTTGATTGCAGTGGGGCTATTCTTGGAGGTTTCAATAAGTGGAACGGGAAAGCCCGATTTGTCAGCGCACTTCCACCTTGCTTCCCACAGCTCCTCGTTGCCGGTCGTGTGGAACTCAGAGAGTAATTGCCCGGTGTAGTGGTACACCTTATATCCGTTGCCCACTCTCAAGCGAGGGGTCGTGGTGGCGGTGAGGACGTGAGTCCCGTCAGGGGACCACTCAAAGTGGGTTGTGTCCGGCACCTTGAACTGACTGATTAGGCGGGTGTTCTGCGCTCCAGCCAGATGCCACATTTCGACGTTTCCGTGCAGATTACCAAATCCGGTCAGAGTCAGCAGTGGACAGTGGTCAAGGAAGAAGAGGCTAATTGGCTGATCAGAAATTCAGAATAAAAAAAACTACTAAAGGATATTGTTGCCAAACGGATTGTAGTAGACACAGTTTCTGGGTCCAGTGCCGAAATCAAAGATTGGCTCACACTTGAGGCTGTAGAGTGTGGCTTTGGCAGGCATCGCTGAGAAAGCCAGGGTGAGTAAGTTTTAAACCTTTAACAAATTTCAACTCACAGCCATAGACAACACAGAAATCAGTTGAGTTGGGATTCCACTCAACACTATAGATGGGGCCACTCTTGGCTGGAAAAACATCAAAAGGTCATTTGTACTTGCTTGATAGTTTGCTGGAGAACTAACCCCTGGGTACGAAGCAGCTGTCGCCTTTCACGTCCAAGAAGTGAAGTCCTTGTTCTCCGTAATATGAATCAGAGGTGGCGGCTTCAGCCACAGTCAGCACCAGAACAGCACTGCCTGAAAATTAACACATCAAAATCAAAAAAGTAGAAAAAAAGGCAAAAAATACCTTTATTGTTCCAGAAAATGTCACACTTGTCAGCCTTGAAGAAACTCTTGCTAGCGAGGGCAGTTTCGTTGCCTCCAAAATTGGGATACTGGAAAAGACGAACAAAACAGGGCTGTCCCTGAAATTGAGAAAAAGCAAACAAAAAAATCATTTATCAAATACAATGGTTAGTACTTGAAAATACAAACCTTAGATCCAAGTATGTACACCGCCACTTTGTGGGGTGGATTAGGTGATGGCGCTAATTTAAAATCAGCCAGCTTTTGAACATTCAGTTTCTTTGAGGTTCGGACAAAATTGTCACCCTCGTAGAAATGGACTTCGGTATTTGCCATGCGAGCGCTGACAGTCTCGTCCTTACTCCACTGGGGGTTCCTGCAAAACATCAATTTAATGTCTCAAAACTGAATTACTGCGTTCAATACACACCATCCTTGGCCTTTCTTCTGAATGAACGAATGCAGAGCCTTTCCAGATTTAATGTCATAGATGTACATGTTCGGAGTTCCCGCCGGTTGATCCTTGGAGACTAAACCACCAGAATATTAACATTGAATACAAATTATTCCAGTAATCCTCCTCACCCATGTACGGCTCCCAGGTGGCCAGATAGCCGCTCTTGGGAGAAAGGTGAAGACTTGCAGTACGGGGTCTGTCTGCTTCGAACACCAAGCGGTTGGTCTGCGTGTTCAAGACTTTCGTACTAAAAGAAACATTTACAACCAGCCAAGAAAACCAAACGGAAATGCTAACCTCTGTCCATCACAAAACGCTAAATGTGAGCCGTCCTCACTGAACGTCATGACTCTGCATCGCTGACTGTCAATTCTGAAGGCATTAAAACCAGTGCAGTTGCATGCATGACATGACCAAGATCACGCACCTTGGGAAATCAGACGCATCACTGATGGCAGCTGGAGGCCCATTCACCATCCAAAGGCCCCTGGAGCCACGCACTGAAAAACATTGATCAGTTGTCATTGGTACAAGAACAAATTGTACAGAAGCCGCAGTACAGGGTTTCCCCTGACTCATTTTGATCAACATGTTATAATAGACTGTAACACACGGCTAGTGCGAGGGTCACTGACACTGTACCAGGAAGAGTTGAAGGAGCATGTTTTGACACTTTGATCAAGCAAGCAACATTTTTCACATGGATAATTACAACATTTAATGTTATTAGTTGTTATGTAAAGTGATCCGTGCTTTACTGCTGATATAGTTTGAGATTGATGCTTTTACTATGCACACAGAAAATACTGTCACCAGAGATCTTCGCAGAGAGTTAACATCAGCAAGCAGCTCAGCGCCAGTATTGAATTTTGAGATATTTTTCCCCAATCACAGAAAACAGCATAGTGTCAATTTAAAAGTTGAAAATGGGTTATATATTTCTAGACGAGTGACAATTTATTCACCAAGGCTTAGTCTATAGACTATTGACATATTTTGGGATTTTGTTTAAAGCATGAATGTTTTGTGATATGATTTATGATCATGTGGAAAGCAGGACAGTGAGTGAAAGCAGGTTATTTTAATTGATTCTTCATAACTTAGCCTTACACTGAATGATTTTCATGACAAAAGACATACGTTATCATGGTTGTGCCACATAATCGCAGCATGTAAATAAACCCTAGAGTGGACTGAGCTGAAGCATTTCGACTGACTTGGATTATAATCAACTAACTTGGCGACTTAGTCGATATTTAAAATCAACTTCGCTTCTCTTAAAAATATACAAGCAAATGACTAAAGCCCAAGAAGTATGGGGACTTAATTACTAGATTATACACGCTCAATAACATGTTACCAGTACTAATGGTACAGTGAAACCTCGATGTGTCGAACACCCGTCCCTCGAATGTCTCCCTGTGTCGAAGTTTTTTCGAAGTCCCGACGATTCTCCTATACTTTACCATTAGCATTAACATCTGTCCCTCGAACGTCTTATTCTCGAATTTATCCCTGTGTCGAAGTGTTTTCTGCGTCCCCGAGACATATTTTCGATTTATAGCTCGAAGTCGAAAAATTTTATAAACATATTTCTCAGTTTGGTTACTTCAAAGAGAGTTATAGGCCCAGTTGCTTACAATTAAAACATCAAAACATCCCCGCCCCACAAAGCAGTCGGCAGCCTTTATCTCTCCTCTGTTTAAGCCGCGACCAAAGCGAGGCTGACTCCAAAGATCAACGAACCGTGGATCTCAACTAAGGCATTAAATTGTTGTTGGTGTGCTTGAATTGCCGACCAAAGACAGCTCACATTCGAAGCTAGAGTTAATTAAAGAAATCCAGCCTTAGATCTGTTATGAACTTTCTGGCAGCTTTAATATCAAAGCATGCAACAATAATATAAAAGATGTTTGTTTAGAGTGTTTTTGCAAGAAACAGTAAAAATCTAGTGACCAACAGTCTTCAGCATCATTAGATCATCAGCATCGCTATTTCTACAAAACGCAAGCTAGACGTGAAGACACTTGAGACCTTTAGAGCTACGTAAACAACCTTCTGTGGAATTCTTTTTTCCCCAAGACTTCCAAGATAATTTCATCTTTTGGCATTACTTTTTTTATTAATATTTAATTACTGTTTCAATCACAAAATCATAGCCTCTCGCGGTTTATAAGTGCATGACGCATATCGTCAACCAAAACGTCAGAACACGATTTGAAATCATAACGGTCATATCATAACGGCCTCGATCCCTTCGTCGAAGAATCCCTAAGTCAAAGTAATTGAGCTAACCCCACGAACTTCGACACATCAAGGTTTAACTGTATATATAAAAAACAATTGAAGAATTTGATGAAGCGAATGTGTATTATGAAGAACAAAATAAAATGATTTGCTTTAGATACATGTAGCAATGGCTAAAGTGTATCAATAAAGGAATGTAGCCAGACACCGCCCCCTCTCCTCTTTCATCGCTTTCGTGAATTTATGCAAAATATATAAATATAATAAACTCTACCAACTACATGTGTACATTATCTGCCCCAAATGTGGAAGAGCCTTTATGGATATAGGCCTATATTTGAGGGGTGCTACCTTTTTGTTTAGGTATTTTCATACATGTATATACAAGTGTATGTATTTCATTTTACAAAATATTTTCGGCGGCAACTTGCTTTTATAAAATCGACAACCAAGTCGACCCAGTCGAAGTCTTTCGACTTTACTCGACTAGAAACCTAAACGGCTGACTTGGCGGCTAATCGGCGTGACTCCAGGGTCTACATATTACGTATTAGGTACGTGCAAAAAAATATAATTAATAGGTATACTCCGCACTGTTCAAGCTGACAGAGCCTGAAGTAGGCTTGCATGATGCATGATGGGGTTTTACGGCTCCACCCAAACCATTCGGATGATACGGGCGCCAGAACAGAAGGCCCGGGACCGAGGTTTCCCCCTACTCTTATCGATAAATCCCAAGGTTTCTTTATCCTGCATACCACCATAGACAGTAGTACACAGCGCCCGGCCTTGTTACGCAGTTGGGCAGCACTGCAGAGTCACCGAAGAAATACAATTATAACGAATTACAATTATAATTCACGTACAATCATAACGCCCGTGGCCTGATCGGGTCTTGAACCCGGGATCTCGACCCCCACGGTCGGCATAGGATTGTAGTCAGCCGGTTAAACCCACTGAGCTATTCGGTGCCCCTCCTGAAGTAGGCTGAACTGACTGTCACTGTGAACACAGAACTGAAAACAGCATCAAAGTTCAAGTTAAAGTTTCAACAGAATAACACTATTGCAGTAGTCACGGTAGTGAAACTAAAAATGAGTGACTTGACAGTGACGGTCGTCACTCAGTCACTGACTGACCATATCATCTGTCACTGACTGTTAATGACATATGTATGAAATGGAGCACGTGCATGTCTGAATATCATATCATGGCATTGATCCGAGTTGATTTCACATGAAATATGTGCATCGTGACAATTCGATTCATATAAAGTTAGCTAGTTATCAACTCAATGAATATCTGCAAGTCTGTGGCAGAATTAGCGGCTTACAAGCGAAACTTGTGCCAGTGGAGGCTGCCATGTTTGTTGCAGTATATCTCACGTGATAATGCGAGAATTTGGTCTGCTTCTGTTACCGATCTATTTTGGAGTTGAAATTACTATAAAGATATAGTTCTAAACACAAGCTGATAATGTTTACCCATAATGCAAAGAGTGGCATATTTATTTGATTTTTAAGACACAATATATAAATTTAAATTCTTCAAGATAGCCACAATTAATATTTATCGGAATTTGTACCAAATACGTGTCACTTTTGCGCAGGAATGCAGCGTTTAAGCATTTCAGGTAAAGCGGTTATTATTCTGAATGAAAAACAGACCCGAGAGGACACGTTGGCAGTCACGAGTATTCTTCCGCACTTGTTTACTGCTATTAAAAACAGTTTTTATTTGGTTAAAAGTTGTAATAATCATGACATAAAATTAAAAAAAATTGTTTTATCATGATAAATGTTTCATATATATGATGTTATGTGTGAAATTATCGAAGATAGTGAGATCTATATTTTGTCGCGCAGAAATACTATTGATGTGTTAATTGTGAAGTGGCCTTTGACGTAGGCTGATTCTGAAGGGATAAGACGTCAACTTTCAAATTGTGAACATTTTCACTTGAAACGTCGTTTTCATCACTCATTTGTTTGAGCAACTAATCAAGCAAAAATGCCTTCGAAACAGAGGATGAGGCTGGCTAACGAGAAGCACAGCAAGAACATCCAAAACAAGGGAAACGTGCCTAAAACTCTGGTCGGTTTGTTTACCAGATGTTCTCAAATTATCTCCATTTCTGCGTTTCAACTTTCATTTCTCCTTTGACTTTACTGTCTTCAGGTTTCACCTTAAATGACATTATTTGAGGCTGTCGCCTCGGTAAATCGTTCTGTTTATTGAATTTCATTTGCAATTTTGTTTGGCTTGCGATTTTAATAATTCAACTGTTAGAATGAACAGCTATAAAGTTAACTGACATACTAGAGCGAGCCGAGGTACACAGACCTCGCCCGAGAATCTGTGCTACTATAAAGTATAATTTATACTGGGAGTATAATGGCAGTGTTGTAGTGCCTACTGGCTACTCCTAGTTCTATTACTAGCATGAGCAGTAACAAATAAACAAGTAATTATTGAATTACTGGATTAATTCATTTATTAATCATTTCTCATGTATTTTCAGAAAGCAGCAGAGGATAAATTGCCAGTTGGACCTTGGTTGCTTGGTCTCTTCATCTTCATTGTCTGCGGATCAGGTTTGTCCCCTTTCTCAATTCGTTTTGTTAATACGAAATTCCAATCACATTTTTAAACAAAAGTTTTGCTTAAAGAGAATCAAAGTCAGGAGAAAGTTTTCAGCAAAATGTTAAAAGTGATGATAGGTACTGTCACACCTTATTAATCTCATTTGTTTAGTGCCCATGAAAACAGCTGAGTAAACAACAAACGGGCGTCATGATTGCACTGAGAATTCATGCTTGTGTGTGGTTCAAATTGACCTTCTGTTGGTGCCACATAGTGGTTAGAGTGGTTCTGTGCTGACCGCTCAGGCTGAAGCCGTAGTGTTACAGAAGAGATCACTGTATCACTTTGTTTTGTGCTTAGTGTGCGCTTAATAACTTTGATATCTATGCAGGAATTAGCAAGAAGATATCATCAGCTATTTCATGCACAAGCAGTTGAGTCCTAAGAAGCAAGAGTCCAGATATAGTCCCAGTGTGTCAGCTTGTGTATGGTCATAGTCTCATAACTCTTTCACAGAATAGCTAATTAGTAGTAAGTTTAGTATTAAGTTATATGTTTTCATGGCAAGATATAATTTTGGCTGTCATGCTTGGCTGCAAATATCAAGATTCCTGATAGTCGCGCGATACGTAATTGTCAAGCTAATAGTTATGACATGGTGAGCATGTCACTAACGTCAGGGATCCATTGCTAGAAAACCGTGATTTGGCTTCCACAAAAAGCGTGGGCCAAAGGCACTGCTGTGGTGTGGCTCTATTTTGGGCTTGTGAGGATCCTGAAGCAGTTGTGTTTTTACTCTTAACTCTGACCTGAGTGATTTCCACAAATATGCAATATGCAATATTCAGAATACCAGTATGCAATATTCACAGTATTCATTGGCTTAGTAATGCATTAATTTTTCAAAATTCAAGTCGCAAATACCTCTCTTAAAAGTCTATTGACGTACATGTAATGTATTCATTGATTATGACATCATGTGTAAAGGAAGAGCAAGAATTATTGATTTCAAGTCAAGTCAGGTGGTTGAGGGAAATTGCTTTCTTGAATAATAAACTGCGTCGATGCTAAACATTGATAATCAACAAGCAGCTGTTGGGGTTCCACGTGTCGCGTTCTTTTCCAATCTATGCCTCAAGACACTTCTGTGGGGTTCATTGATAAGATAACTGAATAAACTGATTATGATTACAATCTTCAAGGGATACTGGTGTCGGAGTGACCCAAATGAGACTGATTATGAATTTATAATGTGTAGCTGGAAGCTTGATTGTTGATCCAAGCTTTTATCTTTGTTAGATGGCTCCCTTGTTGGTGCTTTATTAAACAATTTGTCTCATTTCTTCCTCTCTCTTCCAGCCGTGTTCCAGATCATTCAGAGCATCCGCATGTCATAACTCCCACATCCAGTGTTGCACATTCCGCTTGGACACCCGCTCCTCTCCTTCATCGGATAATGGATTCTCTTGTTTACCTTGTTTGCCTGAGATCTTCATTGGCACCCTCATCGTCTCATCTCATCTACAGTCTAATCTATCACAAGTCTGCTTCTTGGAAAATTATCTCCCCTTCTCTTACCCCCCCCCCCCTTCCCCTTTTTATTGAGCCTGTTTCAAAAATGTCAACCTAAACAAAATCTGTGTTGTTTTTTTTTCTGTTTTTTTTCGTTTTTTTTTTTTTTTTTCATTGAGATTCCTTGTTTCTGTGTCAGATGCTGGATTTTCTGCAGGATAATAATTTTACGCATAATTAGGTTGTCCTTTTTTTTTATCTCTTTCAAGGCAGACTACAAAAACAAAACTAATTTGAATGTATGAACTGTTTACGATTGAAAATGCAATAAAATTTATCGTAAACGTTACCTTTTGTGTTATCTTATTCATTTTCTTACAATGTGCCCCTTTTTTGAATTAATGACCTCTCTATGTTGCATATGGTGGGAGACTTTAGTTGACACATTATTTTCAGTGGTGGATCGTTTGGTATGTTCTCCAGGAGAAGCCTGGTATGTCAGACTGAATTTTTCTTTGCGATGGTTTATGTTGAAGCAAAAATTGTGTGCATTTATGCAGATGTTATTCAGCAACAGGAAGTGTGACTCGCAACATATTATTAGATTAATAACATTAATTAAAAGAATTCCATACTTCTCCACTCGGCTGTTATGAAACATGCACATAGTTTGCCAATTGTTGTGACATGCTCGACGTACAGTAAAGGTTTGTTTACCTGCATTCTGACCTTCATGACATTGGAATTAGGGATACATGACCTGATGCATGTACCTTTTTATTCGGCTGTACTTTTGTCCTCTGGATAATTTGTAAACACGACGTGACTATGTACGATGTCGCCCATGCCCGATGGGACCCATTGCAACACCATTTTGTAGGAGTTCTTCGCTTCAATAAGTTTATGAAAATTCGTTTCTCTTTCGACTTTTGACAGCATCGTTTGATAGATGCATAGGAGGATAATGTACCCATCATTGCAAAGAGTTAATCAAGCTCAAACATCTAGCATTAAATTCCTGTCGCTCTCTGAAGTAAGAAAATGTGACCGTGTAAACTGTTATCAGCGATTTTCGGTCTTTTTTTTTTTCCCAGCCAGGTATAGGGGAAACACAATCATGTTAAGCGGGAACTGGCGTCCGAGCTGAGCGTCGAGAATTTGGAGGATTCGCTCTCGAACCGAGAGTCAGAGACATCACCCCCATGGGCTTTTACCCACATGCCTACTCTCAGTAGTCATGCTCTATGCTGAGTCTATTGTAATGGGTAGCTAATATCCATATCTATGCGTAAACCCAACAATGCCTTGGGATTCGTCCATGCACCATGCATCCATAACGTTGTCTCTCTGCGGATATCATAACGTCATAGTTGACATTTCACTGGTTCCTTGCATTGTCTAACGAGCAGACGACGGCCACACCACCAGTCCGAGCGGCCAACTGGGTGTTACACAATGTGGTTCCCTGGTCATATACATGTACATGTATCAGTAGCGCCGGAGACGAGTGAAGGTTGACATCTTTGTGGGTTGAAAGTGAAGGTAGGGGCCTACTGATTCTCAATTGATCGGATAGAGTGATACGTCCGGGCTGTATTGGTTAAGGTGATTAGCAGGCGCATATTGGTGTTTATTTACACGCACAACTACTAAGTACCACAGCAGTTATCATGCTCTACATTCAGTCGCTAAATTTATAACATCTTAACCTGCAGGTAATTAAATAACCTGATAATTATAATATTTATAGCGACGAGAGTGGATGTCATCATGGACGAGCATCCGTGCGGTGCCAGGGCCGTAGCTAGCCCTATACTATGGCTGATCCAGATCGCCCGTGGATTAGCCCTACCGTGTCAGGCCCATATGAGTCCACACTAATTAAAATTTTTGGCTTCCGCCAGCAGCGAGTCGCTCTTGGAAATCAGGCCGGCGTCGTACATAAAAAGTTGAAAACTGAACATTTTTTAGAAGAGTCAAGAACTGTTGACGCGACATCTGATTAGAATGAATGTTTTGTGACTGATGTATTCATGTGAAAATTAGTAGTCTGCTGTACTATTATTAATGTCGGTGAAAGAACTAGCATTATGAGCATTATGTGGTAGCTAGACCATACCGGCATAGCTCGATCTGCGCAATTGTCCTATCATGAATAATGTCCCAGTTAGGAAACAACAATGGGCCATATTTGTGACACCCCACCACAAAATCAGTCACAAGTGCTCAGAAAACTTTTTTGAGGTTTTAGCAGATTATGATAGAATAATCTTTCCTGAACATTTTGGTGCAAACATCTTCAAGATATTCCAACCCGTTGCTAAGTTATGGGCATTTAAAAGTGATGGGTTCATCAAAATAGAAACTGAGAAAATCGCGTCTAAAGTTTTGCAATATTGATCGCAACATTAGACTATGTTCCCATAATACTAACAATCTGTAATTTTGCACACACCTTCATCATATCATTGCCTTACATTGTACCAAGTATGGACTCTGTACTCAGAAAAAAAAAAAAAAATCACCATTACATCTGCTTAGAAAAAACTCAAAATAATCCGAACAAAACGAATGTATGAGATTCATAATATTTATACCTTTATTTACAATTCAACAGCTATTAAACAGCAAAAAAAAAAAGCAGAATTAATTATGAAATAAAGAAATAAATAAAAAAAATCATCTGCGCCTCTTTCGGGTGGCTTCAGGGGAAGTTGCTGGAACCCGTTTTGTAGGCTCCGGGCAGAGAACATCTTGGAATTCCTCCTGAACAAAGGGGCGGATTGTCTGGAATAAATACTGCTGTCTCTTGGCATCCAATCCAGGGGGCTTGATAGGACGTGGAGGATGTTGGGGTATCTCATGAGGCTTCTTGAATACTTGTGCAAAAGACTCGTTTGCGTTAGCATCCTCCTTATAAAACACTCTACCA
>KB308513.1:103283-114231 GCA_000328365.1 Capitella teleta
ACCATACCGGCAAAGCTCGATCTGCGCAATTGTCCTATCATGAATAATGTCCCAGTTAGGAAACAACAATGGGCCATATTTTAGGTCAAGCTCATTAACTTACTAATTAACTGGTCTTGTCCTGTGAATCTATTATCATGAACCATTTTCAGTGCACCTTCTCGGGGAAGGGGCACCGAGTACATGTTCCTCAATCGGTTTGACTGGCTGACTGCGATCCTTTGCCGACTGTAGAGGTCGAGATCCCAGGTTTGAGACCCGATCGGGTCTCAGGCGTAATGAATCTGAATTATAGTTATAGTTCTAATTCGTTATAAAAACTTACATGTATAAATATAATTCTTCTGTGACTCTAGCTGCAGTGCCTCCCAACTGCGTAACAAGGCCGGGCGCTGTGTACTAATTAAATAATGTCTTTGGTTAGTATGCAGGGTGAAGAATCCTTAGGATTTACCGATAAGAGTAGGGGCAACCCGGTTCCGTTTTTTTTTTTTTTTTCTGTTCTGGCGCCCGTATCACCCGAATTGGTTGGGTGGAGCCGTAAAGCCTAATCTCAACACTCACACAACCGTGACAACACCCGAATAATCTGTGCTAGCATTCAATATTATATCGTTTAACCCTCGATTCATGTCATATTGATTTTAGACAACCTCAATTTTATGAATTTTTCATTTCAGATTTGGTCGTATCTCGTCGATATTTCGACTGAGCTTTCTTGTCTGCGAGAACGACTCCTGGATTCAAATTTGGTCGAATAATTATTGCTCTGAGCGACAAGTGGAAGACGAAAATGAGTAGATAGGCTTTGATAGCGTCACCTGAAGGCCTTCACAGCGACTCTCCATAAGTTACAATTAGAGAATGAAGTCATGACCGATGTGTGACTCTCAAACTTCCATATCAGTTAGCTATCCCGTGCCACAAGGTCGTACTGATGGCCGCCAGTCCCTTTTTGAAACCACGTGTCAATCAGGAATGAAGGAGGGCGCTGAGTAGGACATTAAGCTAGAATTTGCTGATTCGGACACCATCAGGACTCTGGTGAAGTTTATTTACACCGAGGATATCAAGCTCACTTCAGAAAATGCCAAAGAAATTGTGGCTGGAAGTGAATTTCTTTACTGTAAGCATTTGAAGGCCCAATTGCGAAGAATACCTGGCAGACACCGACGTTGAATATTCAAATTGTATTGGTTTATACAACTGTACCAATTAAGCAAAGCATTCTGTCCAAGTTTCGAGATTTCAAAGGAATTGCTGATGTTGATAAATTGATCGAAGCTGAACTTGTGGAGGTTGTGTCTTGTGATCGGTTGAATGCAGAGAACGAATATGTTGCCTTTGAGGCGGTTGTTCATTGGATGAATGCAGATCAAGATGCCAGAGAGGAGGTTTTCCCCAGAATCGCTCTTTATATCCGCTTTCCTTTCTGCTCACAGATAGCGTTGACTGGCAACATCAGTCGCAACACCGCGATGCAGAAACATGGATGCTTTGAATTTTCCTAGGAAGCTCTCTATTTGCAGTTTCACTTCAACTCCCGTGAGTGAGTGATGGGGTTTTACGGCTCCACCCAATCCGATCGGATGACTTCAACTCCCGTGCTCCAATTGACAATGACAGATGCATTCCACGTCAGCAATTTCATTCTCTTTTTCGAATAATACAACTGAAGTCTCCGAACCGATTCTCAATTTCTGTTGCTTCAATCATCGACAGAAGTGAAATTAAATGGGAAACAATTATACATTGTCTCGTACCAACATTGGATCGGATTATAACGTCCCCCTCTGGATTGTATTTGATTAACAACTACTACTGTTATTTTGTGGTGCCTAAACTCAAGCGAGAGACCAAACTTCCATGGAAACTTTCGAGGAAATCCTGCATCAAAATCTGTCAAATTCATCAATCTGAAAGAATCGAACCCAGAATGGAAATCGGAGCAAGAAATGCTGTATGCAGTATAATGGATCCCCACATTGCGCAATTTGTTAACAAAGTCTATACAATTGGTGGATGGAATAAGAAGGTGACGCGGGAGTTTGATCCTGTGCTGTGACATTTTGGAACAACCAGTTGGCCGCTCCGACCGGTGGTATGGCCGTCATCTGCTCGTGAGCGAATGGCGAATGCGCAGTGAGAGGCCAGCTAGGCTGTTGTATTTTTAGTGCTGCGGTTGCTCTCGGTGACAAGATCTAAGTGGTTGGGGGAGAAACTAAACTGTGCTATAGTTATGATCTTAAAAACGATGAATGGGAAGTCCTTTGGAAACCAATTTATGTGTATTATAACAATGCAGCCAATGCGTGGAAAGGGAAGATTCTGCTTGGAGATATGGATTTTTGTGCCCTTTGACTCCGTTGTTTATGCAGACCATTCCATCTATGGGCTGCCCATCAGGTTGGCAGGGCAGAAGAAGATGTCTATAATTAGTGCCCCAAACAAGGCCAAACAAACAACGCAGTGAAATCACATTCAAGCGACATATTGCAATATATCAAAGTACACACATTTCATCACCTCGAAATGGTCACATATTATTGTAATCACTTTGTATTTCAAAGGTAGTGCGTGCAAATATTTCTACATTTACATGTAATTCACATCACCCTGCAACAACGAAGAAGGGTATAGGCCCTGTATTTTAAATCCATATGTTCATCGTCACGGGTTTTAGGAGACGTGCGTTATGTTTGTGTAGAACATCAGAAATACAGACACGACACGGACTTTCATTATGAAGCATACAGGCAGCTGCATGAACACTAAACTAGGATTCCGGTAGCTCCCCTAGTCGTAGCGTAGTGTAAAGGCGTAGTGTGTAAGAACTGCTCCGCTACCCTTGGGGAGCTAGGATTCAGGATGATCGTCGGTTATATCTTGTGGAACTACATGAACACATACGTTCGGCCAATCAGAAAGCCTTCACCATTTTCATGGGATATTTGTGAGCACCTGCTGCTGCTGGAACAGTCGCTCACATGGGCCTAAATCACTTATGGTCAAATCGAGCGATAGAGCTGGGATTTTTACTGCACATCAGAATTAAAGTTGAGAACAATACCGTATGATGGGTGGTCGCTGCGCTGCGTTGATGTTTACCACAACAACAGTGAAGTGCAAAGGATTATCTCCCGATCTCTTCCCAAATGATGGAGTTCTGAGAGCCACACAAATCACAAAGATTAGGAGAGACGAAAGGAAACAAAATCGAGGTAAGCAGAACAAAATGATAATCATATAATGTCTGGTCGTGAACTTTCGCTTGTGCACAGTTTTAGTAGTTTGAAATTCAATGAGGTGGAGACGTTAAGCAGATAGACTGAGAAATAATTGTATGAAATACAGGGTGGGCCAAAAGTAGTGTATCTACTCCATGTTTAAAGATCTCAATGTTTTTCAATGGTGCTACGTATTTCCAAGAAATTGTTACAAACAGATCGCAGTGTAAAAATCACACAAAGAGAGAAAAACAAAAAACAAAAAAAAACAACAACCTTGGTATTGTTAGTCTAACACGTCATGCTGCTATTCCTATCTTTTCTATTCCAATTCCATCAACATTTATGCCGATGTATCTCAATTCATAGAGTGCTCTCATTATTCTGCGATAGTTCCCCTTTTGGCGACAAACAGGGCCCTGGACTATGGATAATTAAGCTCCATTGAACGCACAATTAAGACAATGCTTCCGCACTATTTTTTTGTTTGAGAGTGCCATTATTATGACAGTAGCACTAACGTTTATCTCCTATAATATCAGAACAAAGCAGGGAGTTTGTATTGAAGCGCCATACAAGAGATGACATTCTTTAATGATCGTTCAGGGGCTCATCTGATTTTGCTCTCTTCGCGATCACCCGCCACTCACATTTAAATCTTCCTCCCTCATTCAAAATTGACCTTTTTACTTGATTTCTTTACATAAATGGGCGCAGAATAACATAGTCAATCCATGCCAGGTAGTTAGTATTTGAATAATTGAAACATTTGAGCAAATTTTAGAGTTTTTTTTTTTAACATGGAGTAGAGTAGAGTACTTTTAGCTCCCTCTGTATATATTTTTTCTTCTAAATAATTTAATAAGCATGCTTCACGAGTTCTCCCAAGCCGTCAGTCGATTGGATTCATGGGAAAATCTGAAATTCTGTATGCTATTATTGTGTATTGACCATCCTCTATCCCGCGTTTGGGTGTTTTGTGAGTATAAGTCCAGAGCGCTCACTTGGCGTCTTTGCGTCTCCTGTGTCAGAAAACTGTGACGTCAGAAATCAAATGTCCACAATCAGATTACAAATTAGTTGAAAACACAATTCATCCGTTCATCGTTTCTTAATTTTCGCGTCCTTTCGATTAAGTCAGACGCTGCATTTTTGTCGATAAAATTGGTTCATGTTATTCTATCCACATAAAAGCAATTTTAAAATTGAAGTTATGAGTTTCATCTTGCTTGAAATGAGATTGTTTGCTCATGATTATGGATCGACGCCGCTTCCATATGGAGCGACAGATGTTTTTAAAATTACTTTTTATGCCACTGATCTTCTTTAATCGTTGCAACTACACAATGCTCACCGCAGACCTGAAACAATCCGTACACGGCTGTAATCAATTGTGTATCCAGAAGATTTATTTATACAGTATCGGGATATTCGTTTGCTGTCACATATGAACCCCAACCATTTGGAAAAATTGTCGAAAGCCTTCGTCACCGCGCAGTCCTGATGGAGCAATAGATATAAAGGTGATTGCACTATAATAAACTATAAGTTATAATTGTATTTACATTGTGTTAATATAATACCATTAATGGTTTATATATTAATAAGTATAGAACCTCGTCCTCACACCCATACACAACCATTATCATGAATTTAAGACCACTCCGATTTTGCAACACATTAATGACAATGAATTTACTTGCTCATATTCACAATATTCAAAGTATATCAACGTCATGAGCATGTGAAAACGATAACACATACCCAGACATAAGAAATACTGGAAGTTCCGTCACCATTTCTATTGCATTAAATCGTTTGGTGTAAACCACAGAGCTATAACTCAAATAATGAATGATATAGGGCCGACCCAGTTTAAAACTTTAGAAATTTACTGCGACATTGACCTTTATACTTAGACCTCCAAAATTCAATGGAAGATGTAAAACCACAATGTCCACGCCCTGTGCAGTGTGGTGTTATTCACTCGTTTATTCGAGCAGCTATCGTGCCAACAATGTTCTGCACAGACAGACAAACAAATACATTAACACCCACCGATAAATTCTAGAAAAAACAAAAACAAAACAAAACGAAAACAAAAACAAACATATACGGACCTACTATAGTCTTAGGTCTGGTAGGATCACCAGCACACAGACGTGAAAATCTAGGATCTGCCATGGGTCAGCCCGACATTAACTTCTACCTTACTCGTGAAATTCGGTCAGACATTGATCCAACATTGCCGCCCGCAGATTGTGCATACAACCATTGAAGTATGAAGGAGTAACAAGAATGAATGTGTAATGTTCAAGCCATATAGAGGTAGTAATACATATAAAGGAAGCATGCAATGTTATTTTGGTTTCTACACGTGGATATAGGTCAAACTGATCAGCTCAATGATATGGACTCTATAGATGGGCTATTCCAAATTAGCCAGTGTATGTCGACGGCGCTGAGACTAGCGGAATTAAGTAGCAAGCGAGAGGAAGTGGCACTGTACTTGAACAGAGTTTGAGTAGGTCTACGGTAGACTACCTATCCCACATTTCTGATTGATTTACCTATTACCGTATTGCGCGCGTAAAAAGTGTGTTCTGATGGTGATATCATAACGCACTTTTCCATCGAACACTTCCGGCGTCTGGTTCTGTTGATCCATCGACGTTTGAAGATTTTCCAGATTGAGAGATCATGACACGCAAATGTGTCGTTGTCAGTTGTTCAAACATAATTAAGAAATTTGCTTTTACTGTTCAAGTTAGCAGTGAGCCATCATGTCTGGGTTCATCTTCAAAAATCCAATTCAATTGCTTCTCCATTTTTATTTATTGCTCACATCCTTAATTCAGCTATAGCTGGGGTTTTTTCTCATTTCCTTATTTTTTTTTTCTCTTTCTTTCTTGTCTGTCAGGCTTAAACATAAATTTTCTTTCTGAGGGATTTCTTGTATAACTGGTTCATGTTCATACATTTTGCTTGAGTGTTTACTGTTCAATTTGAAAGAAATAATTATATATCATTTTTAGTGCCTTTCAATTTTAATCATAATCAATTACTGATCCTAATACTAAGATATCACCTCCAATGCATTTGTGATATGCCATTTAATAGCTCATAATTATTTGTTTATTTAAATTTCTATCAATTCCGCTTGATACAATTTTTCTTTTTCACACTATTACTGCTTATAACAATTTTCTTCATTATAATTTATTTCATGTGTAGCAACTTAATCGGATTTGGCTATTAAAATGCATGCATTTTAAATTTGTTTTCTTTATCTTTTGACTTGTGTAGAATGTCTCTCCTTTTCATCCCATACATATAGAAATTTATGTTTATAATATGATGAGAAACTTCCAAAATCTCCCATGTACAATTTGTGTGCAGACTGTGGCGTGAAGTAAAGCGAGCAAAGGAAGGTGTTCAAGGGCGTCCAAATGTGGTTGATGAATGTGTTGAAGATTCTGATATTTGTGAAATGTTTCATGTTGGATATGAGCATTTATATCAATCAGTACTATCAGATGAGACTGAGATAAAGGAGCATCAGCGTGAACTCTCGACAGGTGTAGTTGCTCTTATGACTCCAAGTTTTAGTGCAGCTCAGAAAATGCTGAATTTGTGTTCAGAGTTTTCAAAGGAATTTTGTGTTCAATTTAATTCGACAAAGAGCAAGGCCTTAGTGTTCAACAGACAAGTCCCCATGCGCAATTTACCTAATCTTACCCAAAATGACTCACCGATCGAGTATGTATCAAATGCGGTCCATCTCACAGGGAGCTTATTTATAAAGTGAAAATCCTTTTCTAATTTTCATTTCGTCCATCTCGATACCCTGAGACTGCTGTTCCGTGCATACTGTATCAGCTTTTATATGGTTGGTTTTTTTTGGGGGGGATCTCTCTATTATGTCGATCAGGTGCTTCATCGTTTGTTGGAGGAAATGCATTCGGAGGCTTTTGCGTGTGCATCTTCGCACAAGGTCTCTACACCTTATAATGAATAAGCCTGATCCCCTATGTTAGCTCATTCTGCGTTTTGGTTCTTTTTTCAAATCGTGTCGTTTGAGCAAAAATAAAATCGTTGAAATGTGCTCGGAACTTGCGCCACGTGGACACCCAGTGTTGGGGTAAATCTGAGAGAACTGATGTATATGATTGAGGTGGATCCTTCACAACTTGATAATTATATTGTAAACAATACTCTCCATGTAAAGATTTGTAAAGCCCAAGAAGAGCAGGCCGACCAATAGTGCCTAGCCGCATGTCACACCATTGTGGAGTTGCTATATATACGCGAAGGCAGCTTGGTATCTCCACTGACTTTACATGAAGTTGAGGCCCTGCTGCTTAATGTTTGCACCGAGTGACCTGTGTTTGTCTGTCTTTTGTGTTTTTCTCTTATTCTTATTTTTTCTTAATTTGTTCTTTTCTTCGTTTATTTGTTTGCTGTTGTTGTTTTCATTATCGTTGTATTTTTCTTTGACAAAAACTGTAACTAAGCATGTCACGAATAAATGATAAATGAAAATGGCGTTATCTATGGGTGGATTTCATCAGATTGGCTGACCGAAATAAGTTGCTGCCATTGAAACTCGACTTCACTGCATTTAGTGCAATTTCCTTCTGGGTTTGATGTAGGCCTAATGAATCCAAACTTCATCTTGGGGAACAAATTTTGCTATAAGGATGCACGTTTTAGAGTGAACTATTACACATATTCCATTCGGAGAATAACATTTGGACAAAAACAGGAATAAAATAAAAATGAAAGTGTTCGATGATTGTCACAGTGATTATAGAAATGTCTCTAGAGCACCCGTCCTTGACCTGGCTTCCATAAAATCTCGAATAAAAAGACACCAAACACTTATCTGGAAGAGATAATATATTATTATTGTCGTCTGCCAAGTGGGGATTGCAAGACTTTCGATATATTATACACTCCACATGAATCCAATATGCCTCAACAATTGTCTCACAGTGACATAAAGACCTTGCATTACTCAGTTGACATGACATGATAACATGATGGGGTTTTACGGCTCCACCCAAACCATTCGGATGATACGGGCGCCAGAACAGAAGGCCCGGGACGCGATTTTTTTTCAGCAGCGCTAAACCTCATTCATATTCATGAATCTGAAAATGTATTAATATCCATGATGTACAATACAACCAATCGCAATGCGTGTTCCAACTGCGAACAACCAATCGAATTGTCCTCAACTAAAAGTTTCTAACGCAATGGCGGCCTTTCACAACTGCAACATTTGGAAATCGAAAAGTTCATCATTTTCAAAAATAGATATTAAATATATGAACATATTAAATACATGTATAATGGCAATGAGTATCGTCGTTCAACTAGTATCACCTGCATGAGGTAGGCCGAAAGAGAAGGAAAATGGTGCTGAAGCGCGGCAAAAGGCATCCAGAATATTAATATGCATGAGTGAGAGTGCATAGTAATGAAAAGTCATTAATATTCATGAATGTTGTTGAATATTCAATAGTGGATGTCAAATCCTCTCACGAAAAAAAAAATCGCGCCCGGGACCGGGGTTTCCCCCTACTCATATCGATGAATCCCAAAGGTTCTTTATCCTGCATACCACCATAGACAGTAGTACACAGCGCCCGTGCCTTGTTACGCAGTTGGGCAACACTGCAGAGTCACCGAAGAATTACAATTATAACGAATTACAACTATATAATTCACAATCATAACGCCGTGGCCTGATTGGGTCTCAAACCCTGAAACTCGACCCCCACGGTCGGCATATGACTGCAGTCAGCCTGTTAAACATATTGATCTATTCGATGTCCTTATGGCGGAGACGTGATATGCTCATGATATATTATTAGCTCTGTAACTACTCATCTCTCCGCATAAAAGACGGGAGCTTATAGAATACAGATTCATTAGTGGCAATTCGTCTCAGAGTGATTTCTGCTCGCTACAAGTGGTGACCCTTACGTTCTACACCATGAAGGGTGAAGTACTCGCCGTGGCAGTGAAGTTGCCGACCTTCTGGACGACGAACCCACGTGCTTGGTTCGTGCAGGCGGACGCTCAGTTCGGCATCCGGGGCGTTACAGAGGACCAAACAAAGTACTACTACGTTGTTGCAGCACTGGATCAAGATACTGCCACACGGTGTGCGGCGGTACTGGAACGCCCCCAGCCTCGGAGAAGTACAGACACCTCAAGGAATTCCTCACCCAGCGCTTCGAGTTATCGCCAGAGGAGCGCGGGGATCGTTTGTTGGAGATCCGTGCGTTAGGTGACCGACGTCCATCTGGTCTAATGGACAGCATTTTACAACTGAACGGAAGTGCAGGTGAACATTTCATCCTTCGTTGCATTTTCATGCGGGCGTTGCCGCCGGCATTGAGGAATGCATTGGCAACATCGACCACCAGAGATATGCGCGACCTAGCACGAGAGGCCGACCGCGCACTCTCATCCACGATGTCTTCCGGAGCGTCCTTGTGCAGCATGGAAGAAGTCTCCAGTGACTGGGAAGCATCAGTCAACGCTATGGGTGCCCGTCAGCTATGCAAGTACCACGTGAAATTCGGTGTGCGGTCCCGTCGCTGTGTGACTCCTTGTGATTGGAAGGCTTATCCACCTGGAAAAGGGTCGCGAAACGGCCGAGGGGGGCCCGCCCTTAGTGTTGAGTGTGGTCCCCCTTTCATCCTCGTCGCCGCTTTAGTGTTTGAAGGACTCGCTCTCGCAGGATAATTTCCTCGTCGATACCGGTGCACAGGTGTCTGTGGTGCCGGCAACGGATTCTGATCGGGCATGTCTTGGAGAAAAATGAATAAAAGCCCCCAGTTGCAGGCTGCAAATGGGTCAAGCATCAAATCTTACGGCACCGGCTCGTGGACGTGAAAAGACATTTGCTCGGCGCAGACTTCCTTTTGAAACATGAACTGTTGGTGGATATTCATCAGCAACGACTGATAAACCCTGCTTACAACAATGGCAAGATAGCGGCTGGATGCCCCTGTCTTTCTTCAGCCGGCACTTGCGTCCACCTGAGAAGAAATACAGTACCTTCGATCGTGAGCTTCTGGCAGCTCATCTGGCTATCAGACATTATCGTCACCTCATTGAAGGACGTGAGTGTGTGTTGTACACTGACCAATTCCCTCTCACTCAGGCCTGGAAGAAGACTCGGGACCCCTGCTCAGCGCGTCAGCAACGACACTTAGGTACCATCGCAGAGTTTTGCATCGATGTCCGTCACCGCGAAGGCAAGTTCAATCAAGTGGCCGATGCACTATCGAGGGCCCCTATCAACTCGCTAGTGAAATGAGTGCCCATGGAGGAGTTGGCCAAGGCTCAAGCTGAGGCACCGGAGGTTCAAGCGACCCGAACAGCAGTCACTGGAATGAGTCTGAGAGATGTACGCTTTGGTGATGGACTCACTCTTCTGTGTGATATGTCAAATAGACGCCTGTGGTTCCTCAGTCTCATCGTCGACTCATCTTCGATGCCATTCACGAACTCTCCCGTCCTGGAATTCGTGCTGCCCTGAAGCTGTTGGCGGAGAGGTTTGTGTGGCATCGGATGTCTTCAGACATTACACAGTGGTGCCGGGACTGCATGGCATGCCAGACATCCAAGGTACAGGCTCACGTCAAATCAGAAGTCAAACACATCCCCATCCCGGAAGCACCATTCCGTGAGGTTCACGGGAC
>KB308513.1:127119-137259 GCA_000328365.1 Capitella teleta
AAGATCCAACCTCCTCTACAGTTATCAGTTCGGCTTTCGAAAAAACCATGGAGCTAATATGGCCCTTATTACCACCGTAGATAGAATACTCCAAGCGCACGAGAGAGGTGAAATTGTAATTGGTCTATTTCTTGACTTTCAGAAAGCCTTCGATACTGTCGATCATGAAATATTACTAAATAAATTATCTATATATGGGATGAGAGGAGTGGCCCATAAATGGTTAGCTAGCTACCTTAACAAAAGGAACCAACAGGTGTCATTTTTCAGTGGTTCCTCCAGTAATCAAACTATCTCTCACGGGGTACCTCAGGGTTCCATTCTGGGTCCATTGCTCTTTTTATTGTATGTTAATGATATGGCTAACGTCTGGAACCTACTCTTCTTTATCCTGTTTGCGGATGACACTAACGTATTTATTTCAGGGCGTGATCTTGATTCGTTAATAGATGTAATAAATGCTGAGCTAACAAATCATGCTACTTGGCTGAAGGCCAATAAGCTATCAATTAACTATACAAAAACACAATACATTATTATTAAAACAAAAAACTAACGTTGTCAATCCACAAAAGCTTGATGAACATGAAATTTTGAGAGTCACATCCACTCGCTTTCTTGGGGTTATTCTAAACGAAACACTGAACTGGTCCGAGCATATAAATAATATTCGAAATAAAATATCCAAAGGAATAGGAATACTCTGCAAAGCCCGTAAAGTATTTGATACTACAACATGTATAACTCTATACAATGCCTTTATATATCCATACCTATCATATTGCATTGAAAAATGGGGGGGCCACATATCCATCTCAACTAGCCACTTTAACCATCCAAAAGAAAATAGTGCTTCGTATCTGTACAAACTATCGCGCCCACACTGACCCTTTATTTTCCCAGCATTCAATTCTCAAACTTAACCAAATCTACCAATTACAAACACTGATGATCCTCTACAAATACCACAGCAATCGTCTCCCGTCTCCTTTTCAGGATTTTTTCGCCAAAAACGATAGTCTCCACAACGTTGCCACCAGACAGAGCACTTGGTATTCACTGCCCAGGTTGGGCTTGACATGCTCATTTCATTCGATTCGGTACAATGGTCCTAAAATTTGGAATTCAGCCTTGAGAAACAAAATTTTAATACTTCCCGACGACGCATCCATTTCCAGAATTAGAAAAAAACTTAAAATGTAAATTCCTTTCTAATATTGAGTCCTGACTTCTAACCTTCTATTCTCCTCTCCTTCCTCCCAACTCTCTTTCTCTCTTCCTTCTCCTCCCATCTCTTTCGGGTTTTTTATATATTTTTTTTTATATATTTTTTTTATCATCCATTCTTCTTTTCTATATTATAATTTGATTTATTTGGCATTCTTAATTATAAACACATTAAGTGAATTACAACTGTAATAGTATATACATGAGGGCCCATACTTCATCTGGGGTCTGCCCTTTTTGGCCAATTTATATTTAATTATCTGTAAAAATTATCAATTTTGTATCTACTTATTAATTTTTTGGTGCCAATAAACTCCTTTTGACTTGACTTTGACTATTTATTTATTTATTTATTTATTTATTTATTTATTTATTTATTTATTTATTTATTTATTTATTTATTTATTTATTTATTTATTTATTTATTTATTTATTTATTTATTTATTTATTTATTTATTTGTTAGTTAATTAGTTAATTAGATAGTTAGTTAGTTAGTTAGTTAGTTAGTTAGTTAGTTAGTTAGTTAGTTAGTTAGTTAGTTAGTTAGTTAGTTAGTTAGTTAGTTAGTTAGTTAGTTAGTTAGTTAGTTAGTTAGTTAGTTAGTTATTTGTTTATTTGTTTATTTTTATTTATTTTTGCTTTTTGTTACTGTTGGTATATTGTATAATTTAGTTCTTTTTCTATTAATGTTGAATGTTGTGAAATTGCATTGTTGGATGGGAAAATTCAAGAAGTTTTCAAACAGATCAATTCCACAAGAAGTCCGAAATCTAATTGTGTTGTTTGGCATATCTTACTTGACATCCAATGGGACCTGTTGTGAATACCCTTGCATGCCTATCCATGCCACTGGAACTCCTAGTCTGTGCGCTATTCATTTGTTAGTTCAGACTAAGCCAGCTCACCCCAGGACACGCATTTGACAGGATCAAGAAAGATTTTTCTTTAACCTAATGAAACCTCTGAATTTTATGTGTGTAAATAAATGTTGTGCACCTGCATCGCAAACGGATTTTTTCTGTACAATGAATGTTATTCTTTGCGGTGTGTTAATTGGGGTCGAAACATGTGTGTTTGTCTGAATGCTTGACCACGTATCTGTGGTCACTCGATATATTAATCGCCCTCATCAGTCATCACTCATCGGTCGTAGTCCTCAATTCTTCTCTCATTCCCATCGCTTCTCGCTTAGCTGGAAGTTCTCCTCGTGTGATGTTGTCGGGTAACGATATTCTCTGTCTCCCTCACCTATTCTTCCCTGGACGCTTTTCTTCAATTTTTGCCGTTACCAGACTTTCTCCCATCCTATTTCTGGGTTGGTACTTTTTATTTTCCTTCCAGTCCATGACCTCCTGATGCATATGTGATAGATATTCCAGATATTCTTGCGAAATAAAGACAATTGTAATTCCCGAAATCATCTCGGTGTCGCGTTGAGTCCGTTTGCTGACATCAGTTGACAACTCGCCTCGTTAAATTTGGACAAAGTGTAGATGCCGAGATAATGAAGCGAATGAAGCGGTCTTTATGATGAACCTTAAAGAAGGTCTTTATGGTGAACCTTCAGGTGAATCCTTATTATAATGTCGTACGAGTATTATTGGGACGTTCGAGATGTGGTTATGGAGGTGGGTGCTGAGAGTTATAGATGGAAAGATGAGAAATCGAACGCCCTATAAAGGTTATGAACTGATTACATACGTACGTATCTGTGCGTATGGACAACTGTAAAGACCTTGGTCAGCATGCTTCCTGACGAAACAGCGTTGTGATTATCTGCTGAATGCGGAGAAGCTTAGGAAGCGTACAATAGCGTTATGAATGTTTTCATCCGTTCGCAGCGTATACTGATTATAGTCTCCAGTCAGAGGTCACAAAAAAAAGAGAAATAAAGTATCTGTTATTGATGTCATTTTATATTAATTTTAGAGTCAATTGAACGATTGTAAATCAGTGCTTTTTATTGTTTGAATTCATGAAAAATTAACAACGCACGGTAATCAATTTTTTTTGATGAGACATTTCACCAATAATTATTATTCTATAACAGCTGTTCACCAAGATAATAGCTAATAGCTTTCATGTTTGACTAACAGATTGGACAAAGTACGCAAAGCGAATCAGGAATCCCTCACATCTGTGACACGTGAATCCCAGAATTATTCGAGTGTATTTCGAACTACTTCAACAGAGGTATATTCGCACATTGTTTTAAATAGAGTATCTTTGTTGTTTTGGTACTCATGACTGCATTCATTTTATCGACGTTATTTAATGCTTTTAACACGTCGTCGTAATCAGATAAACCTTATTTCTGGTGAGAGTGTTCTGGAACCTTATTTTGACTTGATTATCAAGCACAAACATCCACATTGTTGCAAGTAATTCGGATAGCAGGTCATTTGATTCAAACTAATAATTTATACCCCAAAATTATGATATATTGCTGACAATAACAGAGTTGTTTCAAGTTTAATTTTCAACAGATGGATCTAATTGGCATCCTGGTGAAAACTGTGCTGATAGTATTGGGAGTCATCCTTCTACTTCTCTACATCACAGGAATCCACCCGGTTGCATTTCAGCCCCTTCGTGCGGCTGCATCAACTCCTGAACTACAATATGTTGGGGGCCTCAATGGCAATGATTCGAGAATCGCTCAACAACAGCTGCTCGAAAAGGGTTATATTTCCATTTACAGGAATTATTATCCCAAGGGCACAGATCCCAAAGATCCCAACCCACTAATCCATATCACAAGCGCAACTGAACTTCAGCCCAATGTAATTCCATGGATGCCAGAAGGCTCTAAAGCGTTTGACAAATGTCCTAATCTTCAACCATGGATGAAATGTTCGTATTCAATCAATGGACACGACATTGCCACTCCAAAGAAAGCACATGCGGTATTGTTTCATGCAAGGTTCATAAAAACGACTCGCCCCGAATTCAATAGTCTGCCGCCTTACAGAGACTCTCAACAAAAGTGGATTTTCTACGAGTCGGAAGTTCCGACAAACGTTTGGGGCGGCGTCAACAAGTCCTACGATTTATGGAAAATGTTCAACCTCACAGCAACCGTTACAAGTGACTCAGATATTCCACTTCAGCATCTTCACATGAAATGTCAGCCAAAGTCAAACTCCAGGCCGAGTGGGAAAAACTACGCCGCAAATAAAAGCAAAATGGCCGCCTGGTTTGTCAGTCATTGTATGACGAGCAGCAAAAGAGAAGTGTTTGTTGACGAACTTAAAAAATTCATCGGTGTAGATGTTTTCGGGGGATGTGGAAACGAAACCATCTGTAATCGCAAAGGAAGTCATAATTACGAACATAAAGCATGCATGTACGACTTGATCGATCGTGATTATTGGTTTTATTTGAGTTTTGAGAATTCCTTCTGCGATGAATACGTAACGGAGAAGTTTACCTTGATGGTCAGGAAGGCAAATGTCATTCCGGTCGTACTCGGAGCCGCGGACTACGCAAATATTCTCCCAAAAGACAGCTTCATCGATTCCAGGGACTTTGGCTCGGTTAAAGAAATGGCTGATTTTCTTATCAAATTAACCAAAGACCCTGAAAGATACAATTCGTATATCGAGAATATTCACGCCTACGACTGCAGATTCCCAATGAAATTTGAATGCAATTTGTGTGAATACCTGCATAACCATAGACATGAAAGACAGGTTGTGCTCGACGCGCAATCGTTTTGGTCAGTGGAGCAAAGATGCGTTTCGCCGAAGGATTTCTATAGAACATTTGCCCCGGAGATTGTTCCGAATATTAAGTTTTTGAAAAAGCCTGATATTTTCCTTTGAATAAAATGTGTACACCACAACTGTGCTGTATTTTATCCAGTGATATATTTTAGCAAGTCTATCTGCTTTGAGCAAACAGCTGAATGGATGGTAATTAAGACCCAAGTTCACACAACACACGATGTAATTATTCCAGTAAGCCTAATTCTGAATTATACGGAGCCCCTTTGACGACATGGTAGAAAATAAAAAAATATTACGTTCCGACTTGATAATATCACGTTCCGACGTGATAATATGACGTTCGGACATGATAATATCATGTTCGAACGTGATAATTTACATGTCGGAATGTGATATTTCCATCATGGCGGACAGCAAGCATGAGTTGATTGGTCTGTATTTCCGAATATTTTGAATTCGCTTATGATTGTAAATGAGTGGATTGCACTGATCAATGAGACACATTATTATACTTTACCACTAAAAGTTTGAAGGTCAAAGGTTAACGGTCAAGGTCACAGTAATTATTCTAAGTTTTAAATTTAATTGCTACTAACTCGTTAACTAGTTAATTATGCTAGCAACTTGTAACTAGCAACTTGTAATATTAAATGATTCACTACATCAATATGTACAATAAAGCTCGGAAGTATCACTGCTCCTAAAGATGCACCGTTTTTTTGCATAATAGTCATTATGACTTTTTTAAATCATGATAACTCAATGGATTTTTTTTTTTTTTCTTCTCACAACTTCCCGGAACATGTGATTCTGCGAGTCTGATAGAAATCTGTAGGTCAAAGTTCGAAGGTCAAGGTCACAGCGATTTTTAAAGTTTCAAATTGGATTGCTTCTAACTCAACCATGTATATTGGAAGTTTTTTTAGCATCATGGGATAACATCGCTGCCATGCATTTCATTAATTATTGTACATTAATAATTTCTTTCTAAATTTTCTTCAAATTCACATCTCTGATTGATTTATTGTCTATTTTATTTTATGTATTTATTAAAATTAAAGACAAGACAATGTCTTTATTGAAGGTAAAGATGTTGCCAGTGTGGACAGGTGGCGAGTTGAGAGTAAATTAATAGATGGGTTGCGAGTGAGCTGTCCAATCACCCCTTGACAAATTATATGGTTTAAGAATAATATTATATTCCCGATTCATCGATTTTGGTGGTCCTCGAGTATATAAGTAAAGTGCCTCATGAATTTTTTTTTGTGGACTACTTATCCTAATACGCGTAATATTAATTCATGTTGAATGCAATGATCCCGCTTGTAACAAACCTTATTAGCATATTGATGCATATCATTCCAAATATAATTTTAACGCCAGAAAAGTTGTCAACCATTTGCAACTGCTAGGCTTACAATGCATGCTGAGATGGCACGGCATGACTGGTTGACCCGTGGGTTCCATCAAACAGATTATCCAAATCTTGTATGGCTCTTTGTGAGTGTCTCGTTAAGTCCCAAAGCAACACAGGCAGCGAGTTTTCTGTTTCTTGGGTCATTCAGACTCCATGTCATCGCATATCTCAGTGGGCATTGAAACGACAAAGCTTTCATCTTCTAATCCGTGCACATAAAACATTCACAAGGACAGAGAGTTACGGAAGCCAGGGATCTGGAGAGGAGACACAGAGTAGGAGAGAAAGGAAGACTTGAGACTTTGAGGTAATCCAACAGAAGGAAAAATTAAATAGGATCAGCGGAGGTCAATTGGAAGTCCTCAATATTGGTCATAGTGGAACCTCAAAGTTTGCCATATCAAACCCTTGCATACTCGAAATGTAAGCAAATTGCTTTAGCTATGCGGGAAAGCAGAGGCATTGTTGCTGCAACTGAATGGGGAATGGTCCAATGGCAAATTGCTCTAATTCAATTGAGCGAAATGGACTCACGCTTTTGAAGAATAGCGGCTTTCATAAAGACAAATTTCAGACCTCTACCAACGACACCCGACTGATGAGTCTAGTACATTATTGAGAAAATTACGTAATCGATCGATCAGGATCCAATCATTGGTACTTTCCAAGTATTCTAGCATTAGTTGCCCCTCACGCAAGTAATGCATCTAATTAATTAACAAAGTGAGATTGCGCAACCAATGTCTTATTCCAATCTAATGATGGCTTACTTAATACATGTAGTCCAATCGCTTGCCCTGAAATGACCATGACTCACTTAAACAACGATCGGTGTTTGCAGTGCTCTCAAATGGACCTCCTTCATAGGCAAGTGGATGAGATTGGATATTGGCCGTGAACTGAATACTTGGTCAGAGCATCGGAGGAGGAGGATGGAGATGCATAAAAGGTGAAATGCGAAGTCCCGCTGCTTGGCATTTGCGATGGAGCGCAGCATAAGTGCTTGGCTGTGTCGAAGAACTGCAAAGGTGGCAGCTCTGCTTTTCTGTGCTATCTTCGCACTTTTGCGGATTCAGCAGGAAACGTTGGCGTCCGTGGACGACGGCGGCCTTCTCTTCAATTGCTCAAACATCGCTGAGATTAACATCAACACCCGAAATGTGCATGGCAAGGGCGTCACGAAGCATGCGTTTCTGGGCAGGTACCACGGCAGTCACGTGCTGGTAAAAATGGTGACAGGCACAGGATATGACGTCACGAGGTGTCTCAGCAGCAACCGTTCCAGCACCGAATGCTACGCATGGGCCAACATGAAGCTCTTGAAGGAGATCATGCTGCATCTGGAGTTGCGCCATGCAAACCTCGTGCAGCTGCTCGGCTTTTGTGTTCGAAGTGAAGAGACGGAAGCGCTGTCGCTCAGTGAGCATGGTATCATCGGGGTTTATGAATACGCTGTTCCTTTGACTAACGTTGAATCGTGGTCACTGAGTACTCGCTTGACCAGCGCCTGGGAGCTGCTTGACTTCCTCTCGTATCTCGAACAGTCACCGCTGGGTTCTCTGCTTGTAGCTGATCTGAAACGCAGTCATCTGCTACTTCGTCCTCCTCATTCGATCGTCATCACCGACTTGGATGACGTAACATCAGTGGAGCCAAAGTGCTCATCGAACGGATCTTGTGACCACCACGTGAAGTGCAGAAATGGTCGATGTTCTGGACACAATGCAAGACACAATCTGTTGAGATTTCACTCGGTTCTGCTGTCAGACATGCTTCATTGCAATACTAAGAGCTCCATAAAGCAGAACACAAGCAGTGTGTGTCATAATTTAAGTATTGGCAACGGGTCAGCCTCTGCAATCCAATCACAACTGTCCACTTTGCTCAGAGGTCTCAATGAAAACAGGTAACTCCGTCTGTATAAGGATGAGTGATTAGCTGACATTGGTTTTCTTCTGAAGCAAGCGACATGTTGACTGTCCTCTAAATCAGAATAAACGCCATCGAATGGCGGATATAAGCGTCTCTTCGGTGATGTTACGACGACTGATCGTTCGTTGAAATTGACAGAGTAAGTAAGATGAAGGACGCAGCAGAAGAGCATCTCATCACTGAATCTGCTTTTTGTGCTTCGAAGGAAATCAAAAGGGATTATTGTTCTCACTGAATTCCTCCTTGAGCCCTGTTTGTCTTGAGGCAATAACTGCATTCTAATTGGTGTGGCCTGTTTTATGACATCTGTAAATTTCTATTCCTTAGATTCAAACTTTTTATTATTTTATCAGGGATTGACATAATAATTATTTGTGCCGCATGCACTTAAACACTGCACCAATAGGAATCAAATGTTTGTGAAAGGTTTGTATATTTTTTTAACGTTTGCTTAAAATCAGTTATTGTCGCAGCGACCAGGTTTTGACACGACGTGTTTCATCCATCGAGTTGTCTTTTCATGTTCACAGCGACGGAGAATTTCGCCGTCTGAACTTCCTTTTAGCAGAATAACTTCTTGCCCTAAGGATACAGCGTTAATTACGTTTAAAATTATAAATTCATTATAGAGTCATGTTCTATCACTTCTATGTCAACAAAATCACCACAAAGCAATGCAAATTGTTTCGACCAGGTTTCTTTTCTGGGGATTCTGAACAATGCTAATTGAAGAAACGACAAAGAGTCATCTTTATGACATTTCAAGACCCACGCTCATTGCATATTGTTCGATTCGCACAGATAACTTGCACGCTTGTCGATTCATTGCAAGTCAGTCGTGATGGAATCTACTGACTCGACTTTAACTCGCCTAAACGTTCACTTAACTGTGTGCCGTTGCACGGAATTCACGAACATGAACCACGCACACAAGTGTCGAGGAGGTAAGCCGAAAAGGAGATTGCTTGGCTTTCACGAATACACTGGAAGTCTATTCTCTTCTTGCACGCAGAGTGGAGTAGCTTAACGCTGACTAAATCACGTCAACGTATACGCTCATAAGTGAAGGCTGTTTCGTCAATTTTTTATCACAATCTTCATCTTTGAATGCGAATTTGAGACTTCCGTGACAAAGAACAATTTATTGTAATGACTGAATTACTATGCTGCTCATGACGTTCGCAGAAGGACAGCTGCTTAAATGATAGAGGGCAGTTTTTATTGGAGAAGACTTGGACAGAATGGTTGTCAGAACACATCAACAAAGCGAAGCTTCAAAGTCCAGTGAGGATTTGTTTAATGTGAAAGAAGAACTATGACACCATAGACGGATCAAGCGATTAAGTTTGATTGCTATGATATTGCAGTCAAATGGCACAATTTCTTTGACTGTTGCACCCTCCCCCGTCACTTCATATCATCACTGATGCAGCTTAAATCAATAAACTCTAAAATGCATTGGGGTAGGAGATCGGCAGTCACTGAACTATACTGTGATATTAGGGTCAGCGCGGCTTCCAGCGTAATGGCGTGCATATATCCTTGCACAAACCTCCTCTCCTCTCTCAATTCCTCGCAACACCTCTGCTGCTCACGCAGGGGTACCAAAGGGAACCATTGTCTCAGTTGTGTCAAAAGGGTGTTCTGACAAATAAATAAAAATGAACTGTCCGCTCGCCTCCGTCGCGGCTCTTTACTGAGCGCTGCCTTCTCAAATATCCACAAGAGATCGTTTATTATCGCCTTGACCATAGACATTCATTCCAAGAGACTCTTGCAATAACAACCGCCCACTCAAACAGTAAAATGGCGATTTTATTTATCCAATAGTTTC
>KB308513.1:139630-157249 GCA_000328365.1 Capitella teleta
TATCTGCTAGGATCGTTCCTTCTAGGTGTGGAGCCATGAATGGTAAAACGTACATGCCTGTTGGCGGCTAAAATAAGGGAACGAGTGGTAGGCCCCTAATGCATATGTATACATCAGTTGAACCACAAACATTTAAGTTACTCATTGGAGTACAGCAGAAGCTTAAAATTTTACTGCCATCAAAATTAAGTGCTTTATGACATAGAATATGGATATACCGTAGATTCGGCGTAGAATAATATTGCCCTTACAAGCAAAAACTGTACAACTTATTCCTTGAAATTACTCTTTTACATCCATAAAAATGGAGTGTTCTAAGGTAATTTACATGTGTAATGTATTATTGAATATTCTTATTGTAACTGTCAGGAGTTATCAGGAGTGGTGACACATTTATTCTGGCATGGTTCAACATGGTTGACAATTATATTAGCACATGAGAACAAAAACATTAAGACCAACCTCTCAACTCCCATGATAATAAAACTCCATACAAAGTCAATTTTTAAATGAGCGTAACACCTTTTTATATAGAGAGGGTGAGTCCACTTACTCACAGGTTGACCAACCCGATCCAACTGTAACCTACGGGAGGTCAACTATACATTAAGTCAATTACACTTATTTTTCTCAGATGTATACTGATAATAACATATTTTTTTCTTTTCTTAGGTACATGCCTGCTGTATAAGATTTGCTATGCAGCTTGCTTGCTTTTACATACAACACCAGCTTTTCTTCAGGTAATGAACTATTTCCAATTTGAAATATATAAATCACTATATGTTGACAGATATTCTGTTGTACATGTATACCATTCCTTTCCAACTTGCGAAATTTGTGTAAGCAAAAAAGGAAACCTCCTGAAGACTCTTGAAACCCCTAAAGAGAGCTACTGAAGCTCAAGAAACTGAACATGCTTACATATTCGTTTACAGGTAACACAAAAACACCTTTGTTTCAGTCACCACCAACTGTCACTGTTCGCTAAACTGCACGTGTTTGAATAAATTATTATTATTATATGCCAGTCTGAAACCTGCAACTGAAGACATGCTAGACACAGTTCCCCCTTCATCATCCTGTTCAAACGCAGACAACATTTGTGTGCAATTATAAAATAAAACAAATAAAATAAATTGATTCACTTGTATACCGCAACTGGCTTCGCTTCTATGTGGTTACATATGTTCCCTGGTTATAGGACCATCCCAAGCTAGGTGACATGATGATTTGTTAAACAAGAACACAGCTACTGTGATAAAGCAAAAATGTGATATGTTAAATTTTTCACTCAAGAAAACAAAATCTGATGCTTGTGAATTTTCCGCAAAGAATCAGCTTTTTCAATCATTACCTCTAAATGGGGTTATCTTACCACTTATTCTTTTAATATAACATTTTCATCTAATTGCCAATTTTATTTACAATTTCATTGTACTGCTGCCAAAATAAATGAACTAATCTTTCATATTTCTTTGTCTTGTTTTCGTGCTTTATTCTTCATTTTTTATATACGGTATGTAGCTAACATACTACAGTGGTACAGGTATGTAGACCTCACCCGACTTATCTGAGCTAACTGGTATGTATATATACTGAAAAGTCTTCTATCAATTCAAACTTATACTGTAATATATATAAGCTAACTTATTTCAGTGTATATTGAGTTATAGACAAAATTATCAACAGATAAATGAGCGCTGTCACAAGATAGTGCGTTATGATTCGCGAAATGCAAACGATTGTCTCGTATTTCATCATATATCGAATTATCACGGAATATTCGTCAATTAGAAATAGGCGATAATTAAATTTCAGACTAATGTTTACCAGGATTAATCATTAAAATAGGACCACACGGCTCATCTTTTGATAAAACATGACTTGATCGCCGTGACAGCGACGCCTCGGCACTCGATAGTCGCTTCGAGTGTGTCTCAGTGCATGGTTGAATTATCTCCGATTTTATCATGCACGAGTTTAGTATCCGGAAAATCGCCTTCGTTGAGAGTGAGAAGAGATCATTTGCGTCGTTTCACAATAGTTTGATTCCGCTGACAATATATATACAAAGAGTTATTAGACTTGAAACATAGGCGATTTAACATGGAAAAGATAGGACGCCATAGATTTTTGTCCGCACTTTTCCGCGCATGCGCAGTGCGGAATTCTATTTTTAGCTCTTTTTGGGCCGTGAGACAAACGCTATTACGACATGACGACGTTGTGGCCTTGTGGGTGAAGCATTACATTGAGTACCTTTGGTTTGGTCATAGATAAAGAGACTAAATTCATTGCACATGCCATAGATATGGAGATTTGCTTGAATATACATTGTACACACAGATTCGACATAACTCGTGAAAAGCGGTAGTTATTTTTTTGTGTCGCTCGTTGCCATAGAAACACTGCCATCCGCTCACCCGATTATCGCAGATTCCAGTTTAAGCGAATCCAAAACGCTCAAATTTTGCACAAACTGATGCTCTTTTAGCGAAGTTGGGCTCAGTTTTATCTTCTCTATATTTTTACTCACATTATATATATAGTATGAATTTTATGTCGGATAGACGTGTATTTTATAATTCAGGCAAAACTGCGAGTCACTTAGGCGACAATTTATAACCATTATGACCATCAGCCTATACCTAGACAGAATGCCGTCTGAATATTCTCATATACAGACGAAGATACAACTGTATATAAAACTGGAAGCTACATGAAATGATCATGAATTCAGCGCTCAATTTTAGACGCTCGTGGAAAATTGTGCAATCTGGCAATTAAGAACGCTAATACCAGCCACAAACTCACACAAACTAATCCCGATATATTTTGCCACCTAATTAAATAATAAAAAAAGCAAACCATATCCTCAGTTTATAAATAACATCACTTGAACGCTCGATTGAACAAATTATCAAATTCTCACTCACTCATTGACCTCCTTGACCTGACCTAAATATGCAACTTTGGGATCCTTCATTATTTTAATTGCAAAATGTCGTTCAAATTAAACGTAGAACACGCTCCATCTTGAGAACAGTTATGGCGCGAAAAGGATTTCATCGCGACTCATTTTCACGCACGTATGCCCCCTTGACATGTGCCCAACATAAATTATGCAAATGAGGTGAATGGCTGAGTGCGCTAGCACTTGTAAACATCTTGAAATGTCGGCATAAATTGCCGAGTTTAGTAGGAAATAGTGGACGGAATCTATTTTTTAATAGTGTGGCGTTTCTAAAATAGATGATTTTAATACAGGATTTTCAGCGTGTCTGCCAATGCTCACAGGTTTTGACGCCAGAAACAACTTCCAGTTTTTAACATACAAGTATTATGAGCGGAGATCTGAGATCGCTGCTGACGAATAGACTACTATCTCCCCATATCACAACGAGGAGATAGGTCGATGTCCCATCTTATTTATAATACAGGTTAATGTCCATCCTGTGGCACATGCTTCATAGCATCACTCTTGAAAAGTTTCTTCATCGTATACCTTCGACTTGGTGTTTGTTAATCGATTGACGAATCAATTAAATGATTATTGTCTCTTCTGATCGATCCGAAGATAGACACGGAGCATTGAGAAGTGTTAAATTGACTCTCAATATCTTTAATAAGCGAATATTTTGTGAATTTGGCGTTATTTTTTGGCAATACGGTTGATCCTTAAGATAAAAACAAAGTTCTTGGCTAGACCAAAATGCACAGTGCTCAGCATTTGCGAATAATACACTGATTTGGGCCGAAGGAATTGTCATGTGACGTTCAGGGGAGTTTAATGCACGTTATTTCCATCAGGAATACTGCCCTGTAGAACCATACAGGCCAACTTCAGGTTTCTGTGTTACTGGATTCTATATAATTATGCTTGGCCATGAACTTTGATAACCCCTCGTTTGTCTCACTGGAGTGAATGGCCTCTGACATAGATTCTATAGTGAGTTTCCAGAAGGAAAACAAAATCGAGAAAAACACAAGAAGACAGAGTGATATACTTCATTCGTGTATTTGAACTGTTTACGCCAGAAAGTAATTAAGTGCGTCCCGGTGATGAGTTCAACATCTTTCACAAATGAATTAAAGCAGGTTGACTATTTAAAGATATAATTATTTCTATTGCCTGATCTGTTTACGCCGATTTTGCATTTTCTTCTGGGTCAGATTTTATGAACGTACGTAGTTTAGCTCGGTTTAACCAGGTTAAACTGAACTTCAAGGATTAAGTGATTTTTTGAACATGGGTTTAACCCTGCCTATTACTATTATTTATTTTGAGAAGAAAACAATTACACGAAAATTTGAATCATTGCATCTTGATTCCCTTTAATACATTTTTGAGGCACAAAAATCACGCAATGTTACTTTAGAAGCATTGGCACCCTCAAATTCACGGTTCTAGTTGGTAATCATATAACGAACTCCAGTTAATTACCATGGCAACCGGAACGACCGTAGAACTTTCGTTTCTTTGCTCAAAAATTCTGAGACTGTACATTTCACAAATAAACCATAGCATTGAACCAAAATAGGATAATAACGAACATTACAGAGTTCTTTGCCACATTTTTGTCTCATCACTATTTTGTTAACGCACGCAGCTATAGTCCCAGCAAACACGAAACGTTAGGGAAATGTGGGAGACACGTGTAGGTAACCTTCCATAGCGTTACAAAATAACGTTATCTAACGTTACCCGGGATGGGGGCAATAACGTTATCTAACGTTACCATAACGTTGGGTAACGTTATCTAACGTTACAAAAATTTTACACCTAACCTAACCAAAAATAACCTAACCTAACTTAACCAAAAATAACCTGCATAGTGACATGATATGCATGCACCTCATGTTGTTTTAACAAACCTCTATTAAAGCCAGATTATACGTATAATCTGTGTTTTTGTAGTTCGTCACCATCGAAAGAAGATGAACCGTAAATATTGACCAAATTTCAAAATTTCAGTGCTCGCGGGGAAGCTTAAAAATAATAACTTAAAAACTTCAGCCGATTCTAAGGCATGCATCACCGAATGTACGTTCCACCTCCTTGAAATGTATTGCGCTATGACGTTACATTGCGTTCTCTTTTTAACGTGTGATTGCGTGTAACGCTATGACGTCACTAATAGGTTGCGATCGTGTTATTTCATTTTGCTTAAAAATGGTCCAATCTTTGCAATGTATGCAAATAATTTGTGTCTGCGATAATGCTCCAATCGGTGAGTTCAATTATATCAACTTAATGTCACGAAGTCGCGCAGGACGAGGGTTACTTTTGTGAGCGTTAATTGGGGATTTTAATGGCCTCAAATTGCGCTATGATTGCGTCATGATCATAACGGTTGTTTAAATAGAAAAGTTTCTCGCGTCACATGCTAGGGTGAATACCCATGGTAATTGCAGCATCATTATTGATCATTGAGCGATATTATATGGTATTTCAGTATTTTTGCGCTTTTATAGGTTTTTATTCTCCTTAAAACGGTTGACAGTGAATGATCATTTGAACACGGCGATCCCATTATTTCACAGAATTTTTATTTCATAGAATTTTGTTCTTTTGTTTATTTGCTGTGGCCTTGTTTTTAAGTACGTAATTAAAATATATATCTTAGCCACCTATCTGGCTGATTTCTGTCATATATTTTAATCATTCGATGTATGTCTTGTAAATTGCGTTCTTCAAATATACATGTATATTATAATTAAATGGTGCATGGTAAACAAGCAAGAAGCTAGTCAAGAAGTGTTGTTGTTTTTTTTGTTGTTTTTTTGTTGTTTTTTTTTGTTTTTTTGTTTTTTTTTTGTTTTTTTTTTGCATTCGCATTTTTTGCATTTTTTGCATTAATATTAATATTTAATACAATTAAATGGATCATTGCTAGCGAATACTGTCTGTATATTTTATGCGTCTATTCATGCTCACAGATCATTGAGCCTAATTTTAAGTCATTATCAATCCTCAATAATTGAACGATCCCTTGAGGGTCGAGGTCCCGGGTTCGAGACCCGATCAGGCCACGGACGTTATGATTGTGAATTATAATTGTAATCCGTTATAATTGTAATTCTTCGGTGACTCTCCAGTGCTGCCCAACTGCGTAACAAGGCCGGGCGCTGTGTACTACTGTCTATGGTGGTATGCAGGATAAAGAACCCTTGGGATTTATCGATAAAAGTAGGGGGAAACCCCGATCCCAGGCCTTCTGTTCTGGCGCCCGTATCATCCGATTGGTTTGGGTGGAGCCGTAAAATCCCAATCACTCACTCACTGCATAGAATCAGATGAAAACTTAGGCTAACACGCCTCCAAGTGCCACCCATGCATTGCCATTTCGGGACGAAATTTTTTTTAACCGTTACCGGTGTTCCAAGATTAGACGCAGTGACAACGAGCAGGACGGACGCTTGGGCTTGGAAACGTATACCATAATATTATTACTTAAAATGTACTCGATCTATACCTTATCGCGGACTATATTGCCTAAATATACAGTAGGCGAGAGACTGGTGTGGAATTCTGTTTGTTTCATGTGAATGAAACTATTTGCATGTGGTGACTGCTGTTAGGGAATATACACCTGCTGGCATAGTAATTTTAGGACTCCCTGTGCCACAGATGTGCGATAGCCAAAGAGTGGAAGTTTTTGCCTCATGTGCCATAACATGATTAGTCCTACTGCTAACAAAATTCCTCTTTCGTTGTTTCTCCGTAAAATATTATCATTGCTCACAGCATAAGATTTGAATGAAATATTACCCACGAGAAGTGGCATAACCTCGTATAAATTTTGCCTCAGTTGAATGGTTCATGATCCCACCACGATAGTCGTCGGAAATTCACCACCGAGTTAAGCATCATACTCTCTTCACTTATTCTTCACGCAACGTCTAATTCAAATGAAACAGTTAAATAAATATGTTGCATGAAGCCAGCTGACGGGAGAATACTTTAAAAAGATTACAGTCTCATGCATAGATTTATGCGTTTCTTCAACCCAAAGTTCACCAATGCAATTACTTTGAGAGCATTGCAATAAATCCATCCAGGGCTAAAACACTTCAAATTTGGGTTTAGCAAATATTTATTCACAATAATATAGTTCAGGGTTGAATGAACTGCAAGTTATGTAAATGTTAATCGGAATTTCATAGCCACGAAATTATACGTGTGTACAAGGATTAACGTCATCCTCCTGCACACGGAATGTTTCCACGGCATCGATGACGGTTGGAAAGACGACAATGTCATTGCTCTTTTCCTTTTCAGGCGTTTCTGGTGCAGACAGCAAACCCCCGGCAACCAGTTTCTCCAACATGCTCAGCTGGCAATTTGCCAGAACAAAAGCAGTGCCCACTTTGGCGTATTCAATCTTCAGTGAGCTGAGAACACTGATTCCCATGATGTCGATGTAAGTGATCGATGCACAATCAAGAACAATTGCTTGCTTGCATTTCAGTAGTTTCTTTTTGTGTGTCTCTGCTGACAAACCGTTCGGTTCGTTATCTGCGTGTTGGTTGTTGTTTCCATTGTCATTGCTGCTCTCCTCCACTTCGACCACGGGGGTGATCAACATCATATTCGTAGAGTTCAAGACATCAGGGCTTGGTGTCTGCTCGAATAGTTTCAGCTTGAACGTTTCGACATTGGCGAAGAAGAGGTTGGCATCGAAGCGGAAGACTTTGATGTTGGGGTACTGTGGGTGTTTGTCATGGAGTAAGTGTTTAGGCAGGTAGACCTCTGTGCCAGTTGGAGCCTCCACGCTGTAGATTCTTGCAAGTTGCATTTGAATTACAATAAGTACAACTCCCAGAGCTATTCCAACCATGAGTCCAATGACGATGCTAAAGAAGACAGTTGCAATTAGTGTAACGAGATAGACCCACAGGTCTATCCTGTTGACACGCCAGAAAGTAGGAATCTCCGTAACAGATTTCAGCAAGGGAAGAAGAGCGACGATAATGATGGCCGCTAAAACGCAGTTGGGCAGCTGCTCAAACAGAGGTCCCAGTGCCAGGCACACTAGCAGCGGAAGAATGGTGGAGATGAAGCCAGAGAGTTGCGTCTTGCCTCCAGTGTTCTCGCAAACCAGGGTTCTAGGTGGGGCTTGAGTACCTCCAAAGCTGTTGAACAGGGCTCCTATCGCATTCTGCATTCCATACGCCAGTAGTTCTTGATTGGTGTCGATGGAGTATCCCTGGCGCTTGCTAACCAACTTAGCCATGGAGATGGACAAAGCAAAACCGATGATCGCAATGATCAAAGCATCAACAAAGTAGTCCATAGCGTTGTGCATACTTGGCAGTTGAGGGGCTGGTATACCACGTGGGATTGTGCCAATGACCTTCACATCCCAACGGGTATTGAAATCTGCCAAGTAGGAGACCAGTGTTCCCAATATGACCACGATCAGCTCTGCGGGAATGGGCACTTTGATGTACTTCTTCACGCGGTCATTGATGAGTTCTTTGATAACCATCAGGACAGCAATGCATACCAGAGTGATCAACAAAGAAGCAACATTTGTGTGCTGAATGTTCTTGAACACCTCGATGATAGTATTGGGCAAACTGAAAGTGCCAGAGAAACGTTGCAGAGACAAGCCAAACATGGTTGGAATCTGACTGGTGATGATATGACAAGCAGCTCCTGTCATGAAAGCGCTGATAAATGGCATAGACATATATGTCGCTAGAACGCCTAAGTTGAGCAACCACATGGCTAACTGCACTAAGCCCATGATCAGAGAAACAGACATCGCGATACCAACTTTGAAAGCCACCAGATCGGCGTCATCTCCAGGGACAAGGCTGTCATTATAATTCATTGTAGTCGCGGCGACGGTTGGTTCAGGCGTTGCCAATGCAACGTACTTGTCTGCCTCTTTGTTAACGATAGCCCCGATCATGAGGCTTATTAGAGCCATTGTTCCAACTGAGATGTGACGGGAAGTTCCAAAAATGGCGTAGACCCACACTGGGAAGATGGATGCATACAGACCATAAACGGCGGGGACAGCAGTCAGGAGAGCAAAACCCATTCCCTGGGGGATATGGATAACCCCAACACTGATACCGGATATGATGTCAGATGCCAGCCACGATTTCCACTGATACTCACAGAGCACTCCAATGATCGGCAGGTGGCTCAAGATGGAAGACTTGACGCACTCTCCGGAACAGCTACATTTGTTCTTGATGTAGCGTTGAAACTTCTCTTTTGCTGTTGGAGGAGGGTCCTGGTGGATCCCGTGATGACCCCAGAAATCATCCTGCTTTTGTGCTGGACGTTGAATGACCACGGAGCAGTCAGCAGGGAGGTCAGTGGCGTCCATTGTGGCCCCGAGAGGCATCAAAGGCTCTTCTTCCTGGGGCAGAATCTGCAAAGAGTCAGCAGAGTGCATGAGCTGTCGTGTTTCTCATTGAGTATCTGAGGAGCCATAGCTCACGAAGGGCGCTTATAAAACGGTCTACAATCGAGGGTCTCGATTGAGAGGGAGGTCACTTCTTGCTTTGCCTTTAAAATCGACTTTTACTAGACCATAAAACTCTTTATTGCAATTTTTATTGGCAGAGTCACCTGACTGGAAAACCAAGCAAAGTCAAATCAGCCAAATTTCTAGACGAGCCTCCAGTCGAATTTGCGGTTTTAATGCAGTTTATCGGCCACGTAAGAAGAAGGAATCACGGAATAGATGATTGACACCATCTTATTACAATTCAACGATATATAGTAAAAGAAGCCTTGCGGCTAGTACATTGTATTACTTGTAGATCTTATCTCACATTCTCCGTTTCCAATTTAAATCTTAAATCATCTTTGATGTGTATTGTATTTAATATCATCTTGATATTATATTGATTGTGATTGCTAAAACTTTCAATCCATATTCCAACTTACAAGTACAGTATGATATTCGTAATTTGAAATCAGCTTTCCATCTTTCATTATCAACGCAGATGGCGGCCATTTTGTATCCACCAATGTGATCGCTGAGTAGAAAATGCTAAGAATTATATCGATTTCCCTTCTATTAATTATCAACAAAATTAAATGCATAATTAGCTGATAGATAATAAATTAAAATTTAGAATAATTGATTCATAACAGTTAACTTTCGCTGCTTTGATTCATTCATCGACATCGCTCATGAAAAGTGGTCATAGTGTGTTCCCCATTTTCCTACACGCGCAAAGCATGCATGGCAATCTTGTTATTCACTCACTCGATTTTCGGCTCACCGAAAAGGCTCAAATTATGAACAAATTAATCTAATTAATTAAAATAATAATCTTTTGGCAAATTTGGGTTGGGTTTTATCTGCTTTGCATTTTTACTCGCTTTATAGTATGCATTATATGTCGGATAGACGTTAATTTTATAATTCGTGCGAAACTGCGAGTCGCTCAGCAAGGGGACAAGGGACAATGACCTTTTTGTTCTCAATGGGGAGATAGACCGATATCCCATATTATTTAAAAACAAACTCATTTCCATAATATCTATGATACAAATAATATAACACGTTTACTTTTGACTTTGTCGTTGATTGATTCGCGACAATTTTCTTTGTACACCCAGAAATTATAATCCTATTCTTCATGATCATAATAATGATGCAATTGATGCCTCGATGTCGGTTAATTCGTTATATTTCTCGGACATGCAGCGCAGCCATTGCACGCGAAACACTTGGGATAACTGACAAGATACTATATATTTTGGCTAAATCATTATATTTGCCAAGAATATTAGTAAAAAAAAAACCCCTTCCCTATTAGCCCCTCGCTGTATATGGTTGTTTACTGGGCATACCTTTACTAAATTGAATGATTGGTTTGGCAGCGAACGTAGGTGTAAAACTGAAGGAATCAATCTGTAACCATCCGCCCATTTTATTATTTTACTCAAGAACAAAGGGCAACAATCGGCATTTCCAGGTACTACTAGGTATCCACCTAGATTCTGGGATGTAGGCATCAATCTTGGGTTGTTTTTTTTTCTTCTAATTTTAATGAAAGCAAAGAAGCACGAAACTTCGGTGCAAAACGGGTTTTATTCTCAGAAAAAAAAAATCAACGTCATTAATTTAATGCCATCCCCTTTAACTTTTATGAAGAGGTCTTTTTTCCTGTCTTGAATATTCAACGTCATCAATTCGACGCAACGTTTTATAATTCTATGAAACCTCAATTCCTGCACGATGGCTGAAAGGAAGGAGTTGCACGTTAATAGAAAGATAATTTATGTCACCTATAAAAGAGACGAATCAAGGGAAGAGAATATTATACGTTTTTGCCCACACCGTATTTTTATTTTTAACGGAAGCCATATTGAGATTCAAGTCATGCAAAAAAAAAAAAAAAAAAAAAAGTTATTGAAAACGTGAATAAAGCGCCGTTCACATATGTGCGTGCGTGCGTACGTGCGGGAAATGCATTTTAGTTGATCTTTCAACATACTTTGATCAAAACCAGACCACTACAGAATAAGAATCCAAAACTATCACAAAAATAGCGGAAGTCGTATGGAATGGTAGTCTGCTTCGTATCATTTTCATCAGTGTTGATAAGTAAGACAGTCTGTCACTATTGGGTCCTTTCACAACACCCAACTGTTAATTATGTGTCATCAATTGCCGACACTAACACCCAAAGAAGAAGAAAACAAGTAGGCCATGGGTGGATCAGTACGCCAATGCCAGTCAAATTCAGATCTCAACATTATTAGTAATACACATGCACATTATCATAATACAACACGACGATGCAGTTATTTCCTGGTTGGCTAATCAGTGATGTCATTATACAATTTAAAGGAACGTTCCAACAAGATATCAGCAATGCTATGCAAAAAATATATTTCACTACTTAAAAGTTGCTAAGAACTTCGTAGACAGAATGACGTCTGAATATTTTACATACATGCAGTGTACAGTCAGAGGTATCGCTATGCTTTTCATGGGAATTCAGCAAATTCAAAAAGTGACTTGTCCATTAAGAACGCTTACACCAGCCTAGATCAAACTCACACAAACTAATCCCAATTTAATGTGCAATCTACTAGAAATCAAATACACACAGGAATGACACAATGCACTGAGTTTATAAATGGCGCCGGTGCAGAATGCCTTTCTGCGTTAGCGTAAGCGCCAGAACAGGACTGCAACTAAATAGTAAAAAGAGCAACGAGGGGACCGTTCATTACGTCACTTAGAGAATGTAGTTTTGTTTAGAAACATTGTTATTTAAATCGTTTTGTTGAGTTTACTATGAAATACGGGACAAACTATATTTTTATATATATATTTATATAATTTATGTTGCGCATTTGTAATAATACTAGTGCTAGACGGTTTCAATAAAAAATTCTTAGTGTTTCTGCCAATTCCCATGACTTTAGACGTAAGAGAATACTTCCAATTGCATTTAGAAATGTGTATTCAATAACCCTATTATTTGGGTATATTCACACGATTAGCAGTCGTAAACCAAAGTTGCATAAATAAGACAATTCAAGAGTCAGCAACGTACTTTTTCGTCTTAGAAAGTAAGGAAAAGGGGAGCAGTGGCACGTGCTTGGAACTATTAAATTTATGACGATGATATGCTGCGACCCTAGATACAAGTGCTGTTAAATAATTTATCTCACCTGAAGAGTATTGCTATAAGCATAGACCACTATACGATTTGATTTTAACTCAATGGAATCAAAGTTCTCCCTCTGTCGCTTTTGTTTCTTCAACTTCGAAGCACATCGCGAGCATATTTTTTTACCGAGATAAAGAAATATTGACATCTTTGAACAATGCACTTAAATGTCTCAATAATCAAGTCTTCCAAGGTGGTGAAAATTATCCCACCCGCGCAAGAATTTGTGCGTGCAGACAGCTACCTATCGCTATCTAGCATGTATTTGTGACAGTACTGTACATTACGATCAGAATAATTAAAATCAAGTCTTTGATGTCGAAGAAATGTCTTGCCGCATGAATGGTGAGGCGTTTTCACGGCACTGGTGTACAAACCTGGTCGAATAGGTTTCATACGAGACCGACAAAGAAACCAAAAGGCTTTTATTTAGCGTGGTTGGCAAGCGTTGATGGGAAAGGTCAAAGAGATGATCGGTGAATCGAATAAATATACTTTACAACACAAATTAAAGTAAGCGCTAATGCCACAATAATCCACCCTGATAAGTTAACGTCACTGTAATTCAGATAATGCAATGGCATACTGGTGCCAATTGAGCTAACCAGAGATCTGGTACCAAAAGTCAAACGAAGGCTCTTTCAAAACATACATATTAATAGCAATAAGTTATCCGTCATCTTTATGCAAGTATTTTAGCAGAAGTATGTCTCCATGATGTCACGCAGTCTCATGCGTCCGTTATTTGAACCATGCAGCATTGAATATTGAATTACAGACATCTGGGTTTTAAGGTCAATTTTTCATCTAACATTTTTCTTGTGTTGATTAAACTTGGTTTGTCTGGGTTTTAATTTGTTAGTTTTTGTTTGTTTGCTTTTTTTTTTTTAAAAAAAGGTTGTGCGTCATTTCATGAAGTGTATAGTTCAGCAAGGTTCATGTAGTATGTTATTCTGCGGGTCTGAGAGAAAACTAGAGATCAAAAGGAGGGGGAGTTTCAATTTTGATAGCACGTTAATTAATGCAATAACACATGGTAACACTCATGGAACGATACAATGCATTGATATTTTAGTTTGTAGATGTATACCGTAAAGCATGTTTCTATTTCTTCTCTCAGATGTCTGATTCAAGGGAAATCTTGAATGCATGTAATTACAAAGACTCTAAGATGCTGATTTATCAGTCGTTATGAAAGTTGTAGCTGAACTAAAAAACAAAAACAAAAAACAAAAAAAAAAAAAACAAAAAAAACAGAGGATAATTATAGCATGACATATCACCAGTTTAATATATATATAATTGTAACATAAATATAATTCTTAAAACTTTCTTTGCATGTGAATGTGAAATATTTTCTTGGGCAGGGTAGAGCGTGTGCCATGCAATGGGTCCTTTGTGGGAATTATGCGTTCTATAATAGTTGTCTGTTTTTGATCGGAACAAATAATGTTATGAAACACTTCACTTAACCTTGCAATGCAATTTGTGGTCATGCAATTTACATGAAAACGTTTGGGAGATTATGCTTTGATATTCAGTCATAAGGCATGCGGCATGAGGCATGATGAGCGTTTACTGCTCCACCCTTCGGGTGATACGGGCGCCAGAACAGAAGCCCGGGACTGGGGTTCTCTCCCTACTCTTATCGATAAACCCCAAAGGTTTTTCATCCTGCATACCACCATAGACATTCAGTAAATTACACTCATTAACGAGGAAGATCCCATCTGTGTTTCAAGCTACACGTACGTATAACGGTTTTCATTCGATGATATATGATGCTTCAGGAATTAACATGTGGGCCTCTTTGTTGCATATTATAATCATTGATTATGAATATGCAGAGTTGAAGAAATATGGAAAATTGATCAAGCATGAGTTACCTGTATACATGTACATCTCATTGTAATTCACCTTTGTAATTAATGCACACTGGTACATCTGGACATCGTGGGCTACATGCATTACAAAATTTTCCTTGCTCACATCTATGATCGATTGCTTGCTGAATTATATTTCGCTTCAGTTGTGCGTTATGATGACGAAAGAATTTCGTTCTTATGACATATGATATATGATATATAATTCTTAATAATTGTTAAAATTGTGTTGGCCTATAAGGCTTGGTCAAAGGTCAGTTTATTTGTCAGATAAATCCTCACTCCTCGATCAAAATATGTGGGCCAATCATTTTATTGCACTTGTGAACAGGATCGAATTACACACCCAAGGCTAACAACCTAAGAAACATTGACGGACGACATCAGAGACATCAATAACCATATTGCGGCCATTGACCTCAATAACACTGGGTTACGAGGAATCAAAGCCACGTGTTTGTATAGTGAGCAAAACAGTAGCTTTAAATAAAGCTGAGTAAATATAAATGTGATGGGCCAATTGACTTTGAACCCTCTCTATTGCTCTTCGGTAATACCCACAAGGAGGCCACGCTACGGCGCTTGTGCTATAATGCATAGTCTTAGCATACGCATACCCACGAAACGCTAACTCTGTTTCGCTACATTCTAAGGTTGCAGCCGACGAAATGAGCTCAAGCTGAATGCACTAACCTTATCCCTTTCCTCCATGGCGAATATCAGTAGGCCTAACTTGCAAAATCGATTGTTATATTGTAATCCTTGTTCAATGGCTTCCTGGCACACTGAATGGATATGTAACACCAGCATGAAATCAGGCTGACGCTCGCTTTTATAGTCTGTCAAGGGGCATAGAATTGAAATCCAATTCATATGTATCCTGTCCTGATCCCATACACTATACTACACGCGCACGACTGGAAGAGAGCTATCTCACGACAGCGCTGCCTGGGGCATTGAGCATTTTGCTTAAGATAATTAAGAAGGTGTTCTCGTTATATGACAAACTTCCATAGAATTATGTATTTTTCTTCTTTTTAGTTCATTAGTTTAAGTCTTTCAGACGGCCCAGACCTTTCCACGTGCATGTACCGGTATTTACATATAGCGGCGTGTGTTACTGATGAAAAGTTAAATCAAGGTTAACCTTCAAGCTCAACGACCTGAATGAAGGCGCTAATGCATGCGAGCAGGTGTGACGTGTGTGGTATTCGTTGGTGGTAGTACTTCTGAATTCCTAAAAGTGCTAAGAGTGTCAATGAAAAACCTATTTATTCGTTCATTCATCCATTTTTCTTCTCTTTGTTGATTTCCCATTATAGGCACGATGCAACGAAATTTCATGAAACTGAAAGAGGTATCAACTGGACCTGATCTGTTTGAGACTTAATGAGACCCTTCTGAGGTTACCCTTTTCCGTAGAAGTGGAGGACTGCAGTCAAAATATACTCTTTCACAAATCAAGGGTTAAGAGTGAAGGAATACCTGGTACAGAACATGAATTACCTCGCGATCTGAAAAGATTGAGGTTGATTGAACTTAAGGCAGACTGAGCACTTTGGTCGGCTGCGTGCCCGTGGTTAGGACCCAAAAATTATTTTAAAAAGTTAAAAGGCAGCCCGATTTTTGATCGTTTACTGCGAGTATGTTATCTCATTGATTAGGCCTCTTTAATTTTTATTAATCACAAGTAGGTCCATTTGGACCTCCTCAAAGTCATTTATAAATCCGAGGCATGCCTACCCATCATTCTGCATCTAGCTATTCCTCTCTAAACTTTTCTTATTTGAAAATTTAGTTTGGAATCATCATTTTGAGAATACGAATTATTAATTGAATACGTGTACTCTATTTATTCTTGTTTGTTTATGGTTTTAATTTAGTCATACTGATAACATAATATCAATTGGTCACACTCAAAGTGCGAACGACAGACTTTTTTTTTGCATAGAGGCAACAGACGGAGATCATTGCGCGATTATACTGCGGGATGATATCAGCATAACGAACACAATACGCAATAAGATAACAGTATCTGGTACGAAATATATCCAAGGGACGACGTTGAGAGGTCGTCTTATCAGGATAGACTCGAACCACCGACCTGCAGCTTTATCTGGTATGCCGTAATCTTATAAATTATACCACAAAGAAACCTGGTATACTTCTCACAAAGTTCGCTGAACAATGCAGCTGTAAAAAATGAAATGTGGCCCAGGATCGAAAGTATTGATATAGTATTCATTAAAATCATGTATGCATGTTTTTTATGGGGTTACAATTAGATCCCAGTTTTTGAAACTACTAGCATATGATTAATGCTAAAAGCACCTTAAAATACTTATAACGCGATCGTGTCGGCTGACCCATGTAATACCAACTAATGGCGAACTAGAGGCAGCATCCGCACAGTTCACCGGTATCAGTATGTGTATATACTATATATATCGTATATTAAACATCTGTATAATTTTAGTCATTGATTTGCTCATTGCAACATTAATGCCTATTGTCACGTGAACAAACTAGTGTGACGAAATGTCAAATATTTTATGAGCATTATTTTGTGGTGATAAACGAATGAGGTCACATTCTAAAGAGCAAAATTTCCAATTACATATGTAGGATTAAATAACTCAAAGAAAACTATTACACTATAATGTTTAATGTAAGTACGTACACACACTCATATTGTTATTTTTGAGTTTCTCTTAAAAGGTAAAAGCATTCTGTGTAACATATAAAGTCTACCCATCACACAATACTAGAAGCCACTCATGTCATTTACAAGCATGCCACTAGCATTAGCTTCCGCCAGCATGAGCTGTCATGTGGGTATTCAATGTTAAGCATACCAATTCAGTGATGGTATATGTGCAATAAAAACACCTTACATTAATCGATTGCCATGCTGGTGGATATGTTGTACAATTCCCCAAAATGCTAGGTCTATGACATGCATAGCACTGATGCTTTTTCAGTATTCACTTTTAAACACAGTCATCAGTGGGCCATTTTTGCATATTGGTAATGGCGTTTTACAGACAATGGATGGGTAAGTTACGTAAAA
>KB308513.1:157299-174706 GCA_000328365.1 Capitella teleta
ACGTCTCAGAGTGTTCCAGTGCAGTGAGTTTTTCGACTAGGAAGAGGACGAGCTTTAACAATTTCTCATACAAGAAATGGCACTGTGCACCTATGACTCTCTTAACCTTTTGCATTTTTTATTACTTATGCATGTAGTTTTTCCTTTTATGTTAAGCGCATAGAAACATTAACCTACAATTGAACATTTTGTGTTATAAATGAATAAATTATTATTATTATTATTATTATTATTATTATTATTATTATTATTATTATTATTATTATTATTATTATTATTATTATTATTATTATTATTATTATTATTATTATTATTATTATTATTATTATTATTATTATTATTATTATTATTATTATTATTATTATTATTATACTTTGCTAGTGGATTAAAATGAAACGTAACAGTTAGGATAAAAAATTGCAAAGAATTGTTAAACAGTGCCGGAAGTTGTAATTCTGGTGGGATCTGATGGCGTTCCTCTTCACGGTGATTAGGATTCTTTAATTAACTCTTCGCCAGAGTGGAGCGTGGACTTCTACTTTGCTCTGTCCGTTTGGAAGAAAGGCGGAACATGATAGCTGAGGCCTAGCCCACTCATCAGTTTGCACATTAAACCAACTCAAAACGTCATACTCCGCCGAAGTTTCCCAAATTAAGCAACCGTTAAATTGCCAATGATACACGAAGACTTGGCGAGTTCATGAGAATCCCATGGGAAAATTGGGCTGCACTACCACAGGATAGGAACCGGATACTCGATCACAGAATGTGCTGAAGGTGCACGGTGAAGGAATATCATACCACATATTAATAATTAATGGCATTCTGCATTTTTGTCTGATACATTGGATTTGCTATAAGGACACCCCACGACAATATAACCGTTCAGTATTGATATTAAGTTACAATCAACAGATCGTTAATTTACAAACAAATCTCTTCTCTTTCTCGTGGAAGCTTCTAGAATCGACCAAAACAATATGAAAAGGTATCGAAGTGGTCATCTTCATCGAAATGTTGACTCACCATTATCCAAAAGTAATGGATATGCAAATCATGGGAATGAAATTATAAACAGGAAACACAAAAATTGTTCTATCAAACTTTCTATCAAATTTATTATATATTTTTTCCATTAGCCCCTATTTGCCCCACTGGATTCCAAACCATTTCTTCTATGTGTTGTTTGTTCGAGCTGATCAATTAACTCATTTAATTCTAGCCATCAAATTATTTGATCATTTTGTATTGCACCAGTGATTATTTTACTCAGCTAAAAATGTATGGCAAAAACTCACGCGTTGTGCCGTGATCTTTGTGAAAACGGATTTCATTCTGCTTTCAGACGAGTTTTTATAGGCTACATTAGTTCAGTAAATCATGCTGGTCGGGTGACCTGTGATGGTATTGTGTGCTCATGTTGTTACGTAACAACACCAAGGGCGGTTTTGAAAAGGTCCTCAGGCTTAATTGACTTAATTAAGACTAACATTTGAGAATATTCTTCGAAACATTCTGAGTGTAAATTCTGAGATTTTTTCTCATCTCTGAGAATGCAACGTTATAAAGGTCTGAAAGGTCAACACAAGAACAGAAATATTAGGCTTGATAGCACTTACAACATTTCTATATGGTCCTTATTGACCCATTTGCAGATTCAGAAGGCTTATTATTTTAATAAGGGGATAACGAAAATTGTCAGGTGCCTTTATCAATTCTCTTGAGTGATTTTGGGGGTTGTGACGTCATATTCCTCATTGAGTTTTGTCCCGCCTCTTCCACAAATTGTTAACGGCGGATATTCTATGAACAAATTATTTGGGCAAAAATAAACAATTACTGCGGGTTGCATCTGTTTTCTGGTAAAAATGAGTAGGAATTACTCAATTCAAACGTTTTGTGATGAGTTTATAGTCCTGTAACTCACGATATTAATTATGCATTGCAATTTTTCGACTCGAAGTGAAGATGCTGATCTTGTAGTGCTGATCTACTATCATGGCAACTTTTTTGGCGCGGTGCCTCTAGCGCTGTTGGTAGCACTAATGTTTACAATCCTAAACTCAAAGCAAAGCAGAGAGCTTGTTTATAGCAAGTAAATACTAGAATACTTATTGGGGTCATGTGATCGGTCAGAATCGAAGCCAGATTTAAGGAGAACATTTTGTTGAATGCTTAGCATAGCGTCGCGATCAGAACAGCTCAATTGAAACTCGACATTCTTGTTTTATGTGGTATAGGATCCCCTTAAATTCCAAGCTATGGTGATTAGGCACTTGAACATTACACAGTCATTCTAGTTACTCCTTTATACTTCAATGCTTTTTAGTGAAAAGACATGCAACATATGACATTCCTTAATGCTTTTTCAGAGGCCGATTCCCGAAAGAAACTTATATGGTAAAACTAAGTTCGGGAGGAGTTAAGTTGACTAAAACGATTCCAGAAACAATCTTAAGTCCTCTAGACCCTGCAAAACTTAAGTGACCTCTCCACCTGACTTAAATCAAAAATAGTGAATTCAAGATGGCGCCGATCAAAAGACGCCGGATTAATGCTATGGTGTCAACACCTAAAAGGAGCTTTCCAGACAGGAGCAATGCTCTAGAAGGCCTCCCAGAAGACACCATCCCTAGTGCGTCGAAAAAGATTTAACGCAGATGGGATTTTGTTTTTGTTTTTACTTGTTTATCAGCGCGAAAACGTTATGACTGTAAATTAAGCGGAAAAAGAGCACTTGTTGTGTTATGATTATGAATCAACGACGCTATACATTCGCATTTCGCGTTTGTGATGCTTTCGTTTTCGATAAAGTTCCGGAAAAGTTCATAAACAATTCTTCGAAGTCATGTTGCAAAGTTCGTTTACCACTGATCAAATTTCCTGCCATGTCTTATACGTTTCTTGGCAGATAGCCAAATCCGATTTACGCTACTTAAGTTAAGTTCAGCAAAAATGCGTTTGTGGAATCGACTTAACTTGAAAACTGAACTTAACGCCTGGAGGACTTGACTTAAGTCCCAAAGTTAAGTTTCTTTTTGGAATTGGCCCCAGGTGCTCATCTGAGAAATCTCTCTTCGTGATTAGACACTAACTCACACTTAAATAATTTTCCCTCATTTGATAAATTTGACTTTCTATTTGACATCTTTGCATACACTGGCGCAGAATAAGTTATTCAATACATCTTAGGGGCCGATTCCCGAAAGAAACTTATATAGTAAAACTAAGTTTGGGAGGAGTTAAGTTGACTAAAACGATTCCAGAAACAAACTTAAGTCCTCTAGACCTTGCAAAACTTAAGTGACCTCTCCACCTGACTTAAATCAAACTTAATGAATTCAAGATGGCGCCAATCAGAAGACGCCGGATTAATGATATGGTGTCAGTGCTTAGAAGGAGCCTCCCAGACAGGAGCAATGCTCTGGAAGGCGTTATAAAAAATAAATAAATAAATAAATAAATAAAATTAAAAAAATTAAAAAAAAACGTTATGAAAAAAAAAACCCCAAAAAAACGTTCTGACTGTTAAGCGGAAAAAGAGCACTTGTTGCGTTATGATTAGGAATCAACGATGCTATACACTCGCATTTCGCGTTTGTGATGCTTTCGTTTTCGATAAAGTTTTGGAAAAATCATAAACAGTTCATAAAAGTCATGTTGTAAGGTATATGTTTACCACTGATCAAATGTACAATCCTATGCCGACCGTGGGGGTCGATGTCCCGGGTTCGAGACCCGATCAGGCCACGGGCGTTATGATTGTGAATTATAATTGTAATCCGTTATAATTGTAATTCTTCGGTGACTCTGCAGTGCTGCCCAACTGCGTAACAAGGCCGGGCGCTGTGTACTACTGTCTATGGTGGTATGCAGGATAAAGAACCCTTGGGATTTATCGATGAGAGTAGGGGGATCACCCCGGTCCCGGGCCTTCTGTTCTGGCGCCCGTATCATTCGATCGGATTGGGTGGAGCCGTAAAACCCCATCACTCTCATTCTCACTCTGATCAAATGTCTCGCCATGTCTTATACATTCCTTGGCAGATAGCCAAATCCGACTTACGCTACTTAAGTTAAGTTCAGCAAAAATGCGTTTGTGAAATCGACTTAACTTGAAAACTTAACGCCTGGAGGACTTAACTGAAGTCCCAAAGTTAAGTTTCTTTCTGGAATCGGCCCCTGAACGATCATTGAGAAATGTCATCTCTTGCATGGCGCTTCAATACAAACTCCCTGCTTTGTTTTGATTTTAGGAGATAAACATTAGTGCTACTGTCGCAACAATAACACTCTCAAACAAAACAATAATACGAGAGTGTTTGCCTAAATTATGCGTTCAATATGAAGCTTATTCATGGCCCGGGACCCTGTTCGCCGCCAAAAAGTTTAAATCTTGCGAAATGATGAGTGCACTCTATTAATTTAAATAAATCGGTATAAATGTTGATGAAATTGGAATAGAAATGATAGGAATAGCAGCATGATGTATTAGACTAACCATACCACGTACAGGTATTTCTTTCTCTTATCTTTGTGTGATTATTACACTGCGATCTGTTTTGCAACACGTTCTCAGAGATGCCTGTCACAATTGAAAGGCATTGAGATCTTTAACATGGAGTAGGTAGACTACGTTGGACCTACTCTGTATATCAGATGCATGTAATTATTTATCAACTTTTACAAATCACAATGTATCCGTCAGATTCGCAAAAGCTCACCTAAAAGTCAAATGCCAACTCCAAATCCTGATTCCCTTCAATCGCATATTGTTTCGTTTATTGTTGTTGTTTTTTCTGTCGCAGCCCAACACTTTTGTCGCTCACTCAAAACATGAAGCACAATTATCCATATTGTCCGAATTCATCATTAAACACCAGTGTGGTATGTATTTACTATCAAATAACACTCTTTAATAAAAGTTCGTGCGACGCTGAACTTGTGTCTGTGATTTATTGTCTGCTCAACACTCATATATATAATATGTATGCTATTGTGTTTTTGGTTCGTTTTATAGCTGAAAAGTTGTAGAAAGGCGATGTTGGTGACATGCTTTTGTTGCGCGACGTCTCTTTTGTTCACTTGCCAATTTCTTTGCAATTACATGTCAATTGTGTTATTGCTCGTTTTTCCTGATCATGCCGTGTGTCATGTATATCTCACTGTTATTCTAAGAAAATCCTATTGTTTCTCAATAACTGATTGAATAAGTTAACGCCTGTTGAAAGAACAGACGTTAACTTATTCAATCAGTTATTGTGAAACAATAGGCCAAAGGTAATTTTAGTCCAAGTTTGTATTTAATTTTTTTTTCTTTTGAGCTGTAAAAAGTTGACAAATATATTAACTGTAAATAGAACTCATTCGAACGCTTGTGGTTAACCAGACTCCTATGCATGACCGGTTTGAGTGCCTATAATTAGAAGCTCACTTAAAATTAGACCAACCGTATCATGCACTCATTATCTCGCTTGCAACGGTGCACACTGTGTGCTATATTTAAAAACGCAATCGGACAGAGGTCGATATAGCAATGGAGAGCTTCATCATCTGCGCTACACGTCCTCCACTGGCCTTAATCGCATGCGTGTCTGTTGTACTTTGCGCTAATTGTGATTTTATCACTTTCCATTTATCTTGATGCAATTCTAATTTTAATTATTTAATTAAATATTTCAACTGATACATCGAATGTGTGTGAGGTGAGAAGTTGGGAACTCTATCGCAGTGGAACTTCCTTGCTCGAGAGCTCCTCTGCCATGTATAGTTCTCTTGAGTTCAAATATAGTTTTCTGTCCAATTATGGTGCCACACAATTGAACCTTGAGTCCTTAATTCAATACTTTAGCATACATTTCAAGTACATCCACAGCAATATGAACTTCCATTGCAATGAAATGGAGCTTTAATTGTTGACTCGCGTGTGATTTACGACTGTGTGCTACTAAAAGCATTAACTAATGCACCTTGTTAAAAAATTTAATTGTTGATTTTATGCCCATGAACTGAGCCAGAGGTTTAATCTATTTGGCATTTTATGTTCTGGACAGATGACTCGGCTTCTCAAGCCACACTTGACTGGGTAAACCTTGATGAAATCCAAAATGTGATCATGCATATGCATAGTCACTACAGACAGAAATTAAAACATTTTGTTTGTGGACAAGCACCAGACGTTTCCAGTTTCGTTGATTTATACTTTATAGAGCTTGGAACCGATAAGATTGTGCATTCACTACATTGTGTAACACTCAGTTGNCCGCTACTGGTGCTGTGGCGTCGTCTGCTCGTTAGACAATGGCATTCACTAGTCATATCTAAATAAATATCGATTTTATTTTTTTTTACTCACCATGGGGCACTTTGAACTAAAACATAATACAGGTCAAGCCTATATCCAAAAGTTTCTCCCATTTCAACTTTAATTAAATGTTGTTCTTGGCAATTTACCTGTACGCACCACCATATCTTGCTCATGTCCTACTGACCGATCAACTCAAATTCAAAATAATTTTGTGTTATATATATTAGACAGTGATGTTTACAGGAATGATGCTAAAAGAAGTTACGTGCCAGATAAATACTTTGGTTCCATCAGTTTCATCACAGGGCAAAAAAGGTCACGCGAACGTGAGGGGGTCGATTGATGACATCCCAACTTGACAGTGCAACATAATTTGTAATAAAATCATTGTCATGATATTATTACAAATTATGTTGCATGAGCATGAGCTCGAAGAATTATCTCCACCTCTGTGGTTGTTCCGCGACCAAACAAATACCATTATCGGGAAAACTTATCTTTGGTTTCTCTCTTGGGGCTGTCAAATGACGTCTATGACATAACATTGCTTTCGTGCAGCAGCACTAAATAATTGCAATGCAGTGGAGGAGGCCTGGCGTATCCTCAATTACTCCTTTAGTTACTACAATACATGGAACGTTTATTCTGCTCCACTGCAAAGAGGAAACATTGAAGCAACATTTAAAAGGAGGGGTACGTCTAGCTACCAGTCATTATTTCTCCGATTTTATTCTATGTCCACGTTGAATGGAAACGGGAAAAATCGTGAATGTATGAGTTATGCACTATGAATCAGTGTTTTAAGACGCATATTTCCATTATACTGACACTAACATTATAGCGATATGTGACATTATGTGATAATATTGACAAGGTTAGTAATCGATTATCAGCACAGCAATATATAGTAGGTCAACACAAGTAAAAAAAAAAAAAATTAATAAAAATGAAATTTTGGGTCTAGGTTTAGGCACAGGACCTATTGAAGGTCATTTTTTGACTCATTTGCGGCTTCAAAATGCTTATTAATTTTAATGATATTGAAAAAATCGAGAGTCTCCTACGTATACGTACCCCACTCTCTCAGGAGTGTTATGACGTCATAACACGCCATTATAAATCCTAGGGTATTAATGGGTTTTTTTTTTCATATTTTTTTATTTATTTATTGATTGATTGATTGATTGATTGATTGATTGATTGATTGATTGATTGATTGATTGATTGATTGATTGATTGATTGATTGATTGATTGATTGATTGATTGATTGATTTATTTATTTATTTATTTATTTATTTATTTATTTATTTATTTATTTATTTATTTATTTATTTATTTATTTATTTATTTATTTATTTATTTATTTATTTATTTATTCATTCATTTATTTATTCATTCATGTATTTATTTATTTCGACGCACTCACAATTCCATTTAAAGTTGAACAAATCAAAGTTTGCTCAATTACGACTATAATACTTGTAACACACACATGATCGAATGAAATCATAACGCAAAAACGTAATTATCTGAACGCTGTGATGCGTCATCTGAGAATGAGGTGAATCTCCATGACTCAAACAATGGACCACACATTGACACATAAATTGGTAAAAATACTCAATTATATTGTTCTTTTTTAAACTGCTTTTTTAACCTGTGTGTGTGTTTTTGTTTTTGTTTTTGTTTTTGTTTTTGTTTTTTTTTTATTATTGAGAATCAGTCAATTCAAACATCTTGTGATAAGTTATTACCTGACTTATCATCATTTTTCGACTCGGGTCGACCAAGTCGAATCGTTTGATTGTGATGATTCATTGGCATAGCAACGGGTCACATTGGGGAATTCCCGGGGTATATGTCGTCATTTGCAGCTCCACTAGCGGCAAATATGTGAACCAAAACCAAAACGATTTGGCGGCAGATTAAAACGACTAAACATGTGCTGTTCGTGACTCATTTATACCATGTAAATGGTATCAGGTAATCATTATTTTGCGCTGGAATTATTAATTATAGGGTGTATGTATATTTCGTGAATTTGGCGTTATCTCAGGCTTTTTGGTTGATCTTTAAGGCCAATTAACTGAGTTTTGCAGAGGCCTAATGAAGATCGGAAAAAAGGTCGATTGTGTATCGCGACCCTCTGAATCGTTTTGATTGCATCAGCTTAGCTCTGTGATCAACCGTTCAAATGTTAAGATGTAAGTGTTTTGCAACACTACGCAATATGACAGTGACCTTGCACGAGAGCAGTGACCTCGAACTTTTGTTATGATGCAGAAGTACATTCTGTGAGTGTTTTGAGAAAAAAACATAATCATCAGCACGACCGCAATAGGAAATATGCTTCGCAAGCATAATTTCCTAATGAGGCTAGCAGTTAACCTCATTAAATGAAGAATAAAAGCGACGAGAAAGCTGCCATTGCCTGCAGGGACCCACTAATGCACATGGCGAGTTTGTGTGTATGTTTTACATAAGGGGTCATTATACGCGCATGAATTAGTAAATACGTGTAGGACTCTGTAAAATTAAGCTATTTGTATCGTGCGGTAAGCAGAATTTTTTTTTATTCTATTATTTACTTTGTATTTACTTTGTATTTTACTTTACTTTGTTATTTATTTTGTTATTTACTTAGTTTACTTTGTTATTTACTTTGTTATTTACCATAGTTATTTTAATTGCACATTATTACGTTGTATACCCTGCGAATAGAGCCAAACCCACCATAAAACTCATATTGTTGCAGGGAACCATTCTAGAGGACCTGTTGGTGAAGCTATCGTTTTCATTATTTTTTTAGTTCCATTATTGCGGGCAAACGTGTCACTTTCGTCGAATTTTTCGAGTTCTAATCTAAAAATAATAACGCCTTAATTTGTATGCGTAATCAAAACCTCTTTGCGGCCAGACTTGGGGAACAAAATGTAGATTGATATTGGTACATGTATTCAAAAACAAAGCTATACCAATATGTTGACTATCTACAGGGTGATTCGAAAGTATAATTATATACAAGTAATGGGGAGTTAATTTGTAGCATGCCCTATATGTGTTCCAAAATGCTCTCTTGTCGGATAATACACGTTACATCACCTAATAATAACCGTTTGCAGTGGAGTATCTTTTAATCAAAGATTCTTAGGACGCTATTGGCTTATTATATCGTTTGTATTACGGATGAAGCCTTAAACCCCAATCACGCCCGATGCATGGAATTATATTGATATACTGATTACAGTTATTGAACTGGGAATAGACTGGTTTTATGTTTTATTTATTTGAACACTTTCTCCGCCTAGAAGGTTAATTAATAGTGAAATGAAATGAATCAAAAAGGGAAAATTGATATCAGTTTTACTTATTCCTGCATTTCTCGAAATTTCCATAGATATACACAGCCAAGGGTGGGTTCCATAGAATATTTATATCGTTGAGTCGTTTTTCTTATATATTGATAATATATTTCTAATTATGCCAAATATGCTCTCTAGCATTTAATTAAATGTTATATTATTTATCTACAGAGCTGAATAACAGTATTATTAAAAACTTTTTTTGGCATCAAATTATAGCATAAAAGGCCAAGTGAATTGGCACGTGCTGATTGCATCAATCGGGTTGTTCGAAGCGCATTTCACTTTGTTACAATTATTCTTCGACGAATTATTATGAGTATATAGCACGGTAACGTTATACAGTAATAAATGATTGTATAATACATGTAGTTTTCTCTTTCAAAGAGCGAAAAAGAAACGGAGAGAAAAAGCAACAACAAATTCGCTTCTCTTACTAAATTAGGAATAAATAGAATCATGGCTGACTATCAATTGAAACTTTCATGACATAAACATAAAGTAAATTATTATTTTGCAGATTTATTTAATAAGAATAAACGAGATTATGAAAGTTTTACGGAAGCATTCATAATAATGAATTGTTGATTGATGCATGGATTTTTGCGATTTTTGGCGTATTATATAGAAAACGCCAGTTCGGAACTCCGAAGTGAGCGGGTAAATGACCGCTATAGAGCAACACGTGACCTCTGATCTGGCATATTAACATTGTGACCTAGATGCCCGCTAGACCAGAATTCATCGCACCCAGCATATGGAAAAAAGTTTACAGGATGTGAGCAGAGCTAGAACTAAAATAACAGACGCACATTTTTTCAGTCATGCATTCGTGATATTAGATTTTGAGAACGCGGTTATAATGATGAAAGCTGTTTGTGACATTTTTAGACAAGACTTTTTATCCGCGGTGTCTTTGGCCGATTAGAGGCGGGGACCTCCATTCGTCTTGCCTGTCTGGATGTCCCTCAATTTCCATTGTCTTGGGATCACATTCATTGAGAAGAATGAGTTCACAGTTGAAACAGTTGCCTAAAATACCTGCTTTCTGGAAAACCGCTCCTCGCTGACACCACAACGACATAAGCAATATTAAACGCAATTAACTAATAATTGCCATCACCTGACCGACAACGGTGAAAAATCCCGCTCGCTCGATTATTATTGTCTACTTTTCATTCTTTATTCCATTTTTTTTTTCAGATCTATTTCCTTGTGATATTATTATGTTAGGTACATGCATATAATTCGTGATTATACTCGTACCTCGAAAAGCTGTAGATTTAAAATGACTGGTGTATACGATCCTTTAAAAAAAGCTCGAAAAAAAAGTAAATTGTTTGCTGTCTTTCAAAGCGCTCTCATTTGCAAGTAAAGTAATTACGGTAAACCTGCCAAAAAAAAAAAAAAAAAAAAAAAAAAAAATAGCCAATACACAAAAGCAAAGAATTAGTAAGTCGAACTTCGGCCAACCTTTAATTGATTATAGAAAATAAATTCGGTTGAAAGAATAATTTAGATGAGTTGTTTTTAAAAGCAGGAATATGGTCAACCACCCGTTGAATTACATGTATGTATATCGAATTATATCGAATAAAATTAATACATGTCGTAGCAAAAATATCTGATAATATATCTGCCTTCGATATGAAGAGTTTACGTTACCATTAGTAGACAGATGAACTAAAACATGTGTTGCGTCAACAGCCTAACATTTAATCAGGCGGTGACCTAATCTGTATTTATGTCACCTCTGTGGTGCTATCTAGGTCATGGTAAGAACCTTGGGTGAGGGTTGAGGTTTCACCGAATTGAAAGAGAATGGAAGCAAATTAATGACGTTAACGACGAAAAAACTATATTCTTCTAATATTTCGTGTTACTTTGTGTTCTTAAAAAAAAGAGGGTGGGGGGGAGGGAGATTAGAACACTATAATGAGAAATTCCCATATTTAGGTTGATACTCAGTAGTCTCCAAAATTTCCTTTTATGCTCTTTTGTACTTTAGTCAAATTGGTTGATAGTTGCAAAATAATTGCTTCAGTTTCACTGCTGCATTCCAAGCATAACTAACTAGGGGCACCGAATAGATCAGTCGGTTTCACCGGCTGACCGCAATCCTATGCCGACCGTGGGGGTCGAGGTTCCGATCCCGAGCCTTCCGTTCTAGCGCCCATATCAACCGAATGGTTTAGGTGGATCCGTAAAACCCATCATGCTCCGGGAATAAATAATCATTAATTTCATTGAAGGTGTGAGCAGTGAGCAAACAGGTGCATGCAAAACAAATGGTATTCTTAATTAGAAGCAATGACATAAATTGTGACATAATAATTGTGTTTGTCGGTTATAAACGGAGATGCAACTTGTTTATGGGCAAGAAAGAGAAACTTAATATTAACTGAATTCAACAGGTATAGTCAGATACGCATCATGCTAAGCTAAAATAGAGCACGAAGTATATCGACTCGAATAAATATGTTCTGAATAGCGACATGTTTACTGAATACTTCAATGCGGTTTGCATATTTGCAAATATTGCAGATCATCATTAAGTAGGCCTAGTTATCATTTGATTATTATTTGAGGGACATATACGAGATTCATAATCTTGTATGTAATACTGTTCATCTGAAGATTATTCTGGGTGAGAGATCTTAGAGGAGTGTGGGCATCCGTTCCGCGCTTTCTGATTGGTCGAGAGCTCTGTGCGCGTGACTGAAACAAACTCGAATGACGTGAGGGACATTTACATAATTCTTAATTAGATTCAATTTCTAAGGACAATCAAGACCCTCGATTGTAGACCGTTTTATAAGCGCCCTTCGTGAGCTATGGCTCCTCAGATACTCAATGAGAAACACGACAGCTCATGCACTCTGCTGACTTTTTGCAGATTCTGCCCCAGGAAGAAGAGCCCTTGATGCCTCTCGGGGCCACGATGGACGCCACTGACCTCCCTGCTGACTGCTCTGTGGTCATTCAACGTCCAGCACAGAAACAGGATGATTTCTGGGGTCATCACGGAATCCACCAGAACCCTCCTCCAACAGCAAAAGAGAAGTTTCAACGCTACATCAAGAACAAATGTAGCTGTTCCGGAGAGTGCGTCAAGTCTTCCATCTTGAGCCACCTGCCGATCATTGGAGTGCTCTGTGAGTATCAGTGGAAATCGTGGCTGGCATCTGACATCATATCCGGTATCAGTGTCGGGGTTATCCATATCCCCCAGGGAATGGGTTTTGCTCTCCTGACTGCTGTCCCCGCCGTTTATGGTCTGTATGCATCCATCTTCCCAGTGTGGGTCTACGCCATTTTTGGAACTTCCCGTCACATCTCAGTTGGAACAATGGCTGTGACGAGTCTCATGATTGGAGCAATTGTCAGCAAAGAGACGGACAAGTACGTTGCATTGCAGACATCTGCGCCAACAGTCGCCGCGACTACAATGGGTTACAATGACAGCCTCGTTCCTGGAGATGACGCCGATCTGGTGGCTTTCAAAGTTGGTATCGCAATGTCTGTTTCTTTGATCATGGGCTTAGTGCAGTTAGCCATGTGGTTGCTCAACTTAGGTGTTATTGCGACCTATATGTCCACGCCATTCATCAGTGCTTTCTTGACCGGGGCTGCTTGCCAAATTATCACAAGTCAGATTCCAACCATGTTTGGCTTGTCTCTGCAACGTTTCTCGGGGACTTTCCGTTTGCCTAAGTCCATCATCGAAATATTCAAAAATCTCCAACATACAAATGTTGCTTGCTTGTTGGTCACTCTAGTCTGCATTATGGTCCTGATGGTTATCAAAGAACTAATCAATGACCGCGTGAAGAAGTATATCAAAGTGCCCATTCCCGCAGAGCTGATCGTGGTCATATTCGGAACGCTGGTCTCCTACTTAGCAGATTTCAATACCCGTTGGGATGTGAAGGTCATTGGCACAATCCCACGTGGTATACCAGCCCCTCAACTGCCAAGTATGCACAACGCTATGGACTACTTTGTTGATGCTTTGATCATCGCGATCGTCGGTTTTGCTTTGTCCATCTCCATGGCCAAGTTAGTCAGCAAGCGCCAGGGATACTCCATCGACACCAATCAAGAACTACTGGCGTACGGAATGCAGAACACGATAGGAGCCCTGTTCAACAGCTTTGGAGGTACTCAAGCCCCACCTAGAACCCTGGTTTGCGAGAACACTGGAGGCAAGACGCAACTCTCTGGCTTCATATCCACTATTCTTCCTCTGCTTGTGTGCCTGGCACTGGGACCTCTGTTTGAGCAGCTGCCCAACGGGGTTCTTGCGGCCATTATTATCGTCGCTCTTCTTCCCTTGCTGAAATCTGTCACTCAGATTCCTACTTTCTGGCGTGTCAACAAGATCGACCTGTGGGTTTACTTAGCAACGCTTATTGCAACCATCGTCTTTAGCATCGCCATAGGACTCTTGGTTGGACTCGCTCTGGGAGTTGTACTCATTGTTATTCAGATGCAACTTGCAAGAATCTACTGCGTGGAGGCTCCAACTGGCACAGAGGTCTACCTGCCTAAACACTTGCTCCATGACAAACACCCACAGTACCCCAACATCAAAGTCTTCCGCTTCGATGCCAACCTCTTCTTCGCCAATGTCGAAACGTTCAAGCTGAAACTATTCGAGCAGACACCAAGCCCTGATGCCATGAAATCTACGAATATGATGCTAGTTACTCCAGAGGTTGAAGTGGAGGAGGGTAGCAACGATAATGGCATCAACAAGCAACATGAAGTGATTGCATCGAAAGCTTTGGCAGTCGAAAAGAAACTGCATAAAAAGAAACAAATGAAATGCAACCAAGCAATTGTTCTTGATTGTTCATCGATCACTTACATCGACATCATGGGAATCAGTGTTCTCAGCTCACTGAAGATTGAATACGCCAAAGTGGGCACTGCTTTTGTTCTGGCAAATTGCCAGCTGAGCATGTTGGAGAAAATGGTACGTGGAGGTTTGCTGTCAGCACCAGAAACGCTTGAAGAAGAAAAGAGCAATGACATCGTCGTCTTTCCAACCGTTATCGATGCCGTGGAAACATTCCGAGTTGCAAAGGACGAATTTTACCAAAGTACATACATATAATGCTGTGGAGGAATAGAAGCATATTCCCACATAATATTATATTTACATTCAATAATGCACGTAACTTTCAAGTGATTATATCCCTGAGTGTAAAACTTATTAATGTAACTTTAAACCAGCAAATAAAGCATTTAATATTTTTATTGTACTCATAGACATTTGGTGGATTTTCTTTTCAGAAAAGAGGTTACAGCAAACGACAGTCCTTTTTATGGGTACCAAAGAACTGACATGACAAAAGTTACAAATCAGTGTGCCTTTTATAGATGGTAGGGGTGACAAAGTCCTTTGTGCATACAGAGCACAATGGTGCCATCAGTTCCTTTAAAAGTTTTCAAAATGACACCTTTTCTACGAACGAACCCGGTTGGCATTTTTCTGACTGAGTTTTTGGGGCATATTATCTCAGAAAAAAATTCATTTATTGGTGTGAGGTGGTGTACGAAAAGGTACAAGTAACAAATACATGCATATAATACTAATAATAAACAAATATAATTTATTTTAAAGAAAAATAAAACAAGAATCAATCAGAGATGTGACCAAGGAAATTTTTTAATTAAGCTACTGATAAACCTTGATCAAGGAAACATGAACGTAATCGCAGCAATATTAGTTCATAATGGTAAACTAAAGTATATGCTTCAATTCATGATTTACAGCAGAATTGCACAATCAATGAGCTAGATATGCATTTCTACCTGACATGACTTTACATTATCATTTAATGTATGATGAAATCTAATGTAATCCAACAATTATAAGGATTGTTAATACATATAGGTTGTGCAGAACCATCAAATATACCAGATGGTCTGATTCAATCTGCATGCTGACAGAAGTTGACATATGTATGGCTTTATCAGGGGTCAGCTGGGCTCAGCCCAGTATACAGTATATATTGTCATACAACATACAATATACAGTGGAATTTGTATATTATATATACGCATTACTTCTCACCTATATAATATCAATTTATTGCAGTTGTCAGTTTAGTTCATTACTACATCGCCTTATAAGATATGTTTATTATGACATATTCACGTGAAAACTTTGGACTATTAAAAATAAATAGCTCAAGAGATAAAACTTCAAGGACACCTCCCGGGCAGAGTAGGGTGATTAATTCCAAATCGTTGACGATTTCTGAATACCTTACGTCATAAAGTAGGTAAACAGGGTGATTACGCTGATGCTATTAAGACCCACAGAAAAGTTAATTTATTATTGAGCTGTTTATTGCAAGTTCATTTTATCTTTAAAAGTGTTGAACTCTTTTAACTTAGTTATAAGCTAGAGAACCAAAAAAGGGTGAACCTCTGTTGAGATAATTTCTGAGCTTGAATTTTCGTACAACAAAATAATATACGGGGTCAACAGTAAGCTAAAGGCATGATCAAGCGTGCTTTATATGATGGTTGAACAAAATATTTAAATGTTGAGGCTGGTAGCCTTGAGCGTCCGTTTGCCTCTGGAGAAAGCAGTTTTTACTGTGCCATTCACCACTTCAGTTTTGATTCACCACCCACGCATGTTTTACTTATTTGTGAAGTGCAGACATTTTTATCAGTTTTAAAAGTAAATTGAAGACATTTTTATTAATCTTTTTTTACCTTGTTTTACATTCTATTGTAATTGTGAATAGCATTTAGAGCTAGAGGATTTTACACAATAAAAAAATAGATTTATTATTTTTATTTTATTAAGGAAAATTTTAAATTAAAAATTTTCATTATGTTACTTTGGGTGGTTTTTTGTTTTTGTTTTTTTTTTTAAGGAAAATTTTAAATTAAAAATTTTCCTTATGTTACTTTACGTGTTTTTTTTTTTTTTAAGGAAAATTTTAAATTAAAAATTTTCCTTATGTTACTTTACGTGTTTTTTTTTAAGGAAAATTTTAAATTAAAAATTTTCCTTATGTTACTTTACGGGGTTTTTTTTTTTTTTTTTTTTTTTTTTTTTTTTTTTTTGTAAGTCTGTGAACGATTTTTTATGCGCCGTTGCGCGGAACTCCGTGAAGTATAATTCAGCAAATTTCACACATTGATAGTACATGTCATTCTGCGGGTCTGATTCAATTTTGAAGGTTAAAGGTCAAAGGTCAAGGTCACAGCGATTTTTCAAAATCTCAAATTGGACCGCTTCTAGCTCACTCATTAATTGAGGTAGGGTCTTGCAACATACATCAATCGATCCAGCGCGTTATTATGTACAACAATGCATGGCACAGTTACTGCTCTCAGATGCACCGTTCTTGCGTAATCTTGCATAATAGTAATTACGACTTTTTTAAATGCAAATATCTTGGTTGTTAAGCGGGTTGTGGTATTGAAATTTGCAGAGTATATTGCTAGCATAGCCATCTTATGTAATTATAAGTTTAATTGAGGTTGCACCAAGGTCAAGGTCATTGTGGTAATTAAAGCATTTAATTGCATAAATTGATGATTATTTCGAATTTTGTAAATTTTGTAACTTTTTTGAGTTGCATACAACGTGTGTTGTCGAGTCTTAGAAGGAAATGTGATAATTCAGAATATTTGTGTGTTTTCAAGCGAAACACATATTAGGCAACACTTAGCCAATTTCATTGCTTCCGTATTCTGTTGAACAAA
>KB308519.1:2372-32677 GCA_000328365.1 Capitella teleta
TAGAATTCTGATCAAAGTTTCTGTATTCCCCAATCAAGGACTCAGGCCAGCCTAGATCTCATCCATTGCTCAAATGATCCGGGCCGCTTGCGAGTTTCTGTCTATATCAAATTTGTACATACATATTTGGACTTCTTCTCTCTGTTAACATCAAATTATCATCATGCAACTTAATTTTGTTGCTATGTGCACTGCAAAGTGGAGTCATTAAAGAAGTATTTCTGGAATATTTACCATAAAATTACCTGATTAAAAGCCCTAATTGTTTGTCAATAAGTGTCCTTTACTATAACTGGTAATTATTTGGAAAACAGGATTTGGCATGAATAGTGTAGTTCCAGAGAAAATTGCATGAATTTATGAATCCCATTACTCATAAACAAACGTTTTTTATTCAATTTCAATCAAAAGTTGATGACCTCAAAATACAACTATATTACCTCGATAAATTTGAATTCCATTTCAATAGCCATTTTGGATTTTTGACCAAAATGGTCATTACCGCTCATCTGATACACCCTATCTGAACCCCCAGGCCATCTATAACAGTGCTTTTGGTGATTAATATCGCTAAGTCAAATACCAGTGACAAAAAGGCACCGAATAGCACAGTGGGTTAAACCACTGTCTGCAATCCTATGCCGACCGTGGGGGTCGAGGTCCCGGGTTTGAGACCCAATCATGCAGGCCACGTGCGTTATGATTGTGAATTATAATTGTAATCCGTTATAATTGTAATTCTTCGGTGACTCTGCAGTGCTGCCCAACTACGTAACAAGGCCGGGCACTGTGTACTACTGTCTATGGTGGTATGCAGGATAAAGAACCCTTGGGATTAATCGATAAGAATAGGGGGAAACCCTGGTCCCGGGCCCTCTGTTCTGGCGCCCGTATCACCCGAATGGGTTGGGTGGAGCCATAAAATCCCATCACTCAAACACCAGTGACACATTAGTAGTGTATAATATTTGTAAAAAGAAAGGAATATTCTGGAAATTAGCAGCTACTTTGTTATTCTCTGCTCTTTTGGGTGAAGTTCTTAGTGTCAAGTATCTTAGTACTCGTGTATATAGAAACACAAATAAAAAGCCAATTACTGGACATAATTAATTATAATCACAAACAGAAAATTTCAATTTTATTTCCTTATTCGACCACATTATATCTTTTTAAATGATTGCAATATATTGAAATGCACTAATTGACTATTTATTATTGATAAAACACTTTAAACAGCCTGGAATGTTTTGCACAAGGTCTATCATCCGGAAGTTGTGATATGTTATCTACCATAACATATTGCAACACATATCCAAAATTAGCTTGTAGTTTTTCCCCCCTATATGCCTTTTTGATCTCATACCCCTGTGCGCACTGTATGTGCGTCTAATAATTTTAGGCAAGCACTTGGTATTGGGCCCAGCTCAATGCCAAGCAACTTCCATAATTTTATGAAGTAGTGAGCTATATTTAGAACTTCCAGTACTTTTTTTTATTCATTTATTTATTCAAATTTATAATAAAAAATAAAAAATAAAAAAAAAAAAAAAAAATAATAATAATAATAATAATAATAATAATAATAATAATAATAATAATAATAATAATAATAATAATAATAATATATTTATTGCATGTCAAAAAAGACATAGTAATGTATGCAGAACAAAACAAAACAAGAAGACAACATAATAGATACAATTAGATAATCAATATATACAAATAAAACACAAAAAAGCTTCTTCAGTTTCTGTTGCATCCAGCGGGCCCGTTAGTGTACTCTCCCACATTCTTAACAAATCTATTATGGCACTTACAACAGCTTAGGCTTCAGTCTCATTAGAGCTGAACCAGCTTTGAGAAAGTTTTATTTTGATGTCATTGTTCGAAATATTGTTATTTTCATTCAGGTGAAATTTTGACATTAATTGACGGCTATTTGATCCAACATTTGAAAAGCTATTAATAGATAAATGTGTACAAAAATTTACAATTCGATTCTTACTATTACAACACTTTTTCCCAAAAAAAATCAAAATGTATTAAAATTTGAGTAGCAAAGTCCGGCTTGCATAACAGAAGAGGAACAATACGCGAATGAGTGCGATGCGGCAACTTAAAAAGGTGCCTTAAACATTTCCAATAGCATACAGAAATTCTGTCTATAGCATACAGATTCCACAGAGGACAATCATAAAAAGAAGTGCAGAATGAATTAAACAAATGATGTAAACATTCAAAGGAACAATTGTTAAAGTTACATTTTAAACGATTTACTTGTATATACAGACCATTAATAACTTTATTCACATTGGATGTGTGACCATTTCTACCGATATGGTGGCCTAAGTGAACTGCATTAAAAACACGAGGAATTTCATCATGGTACATATGTAAATGGAAAGATTTAATTTTGCTATTAAAGAGAAGACTTAAACTTTTAGACGCATTAAATTTGACATAGTAAGCATTTGAAAAAGATTCACACACATTGAGCAGTTTACGAGAGGCATTCAATGAAGGGGCCATGAGAGTGAGGTCATCGACATAACTCAGAGCGCCAACAAAAAGATGCCCGATATGACACCCAACTTGAGTGTCTTTCAACAATCTCAATAGCTCATCCATATATACACATAATATAACTGGCGACAGCACCCCACCTTGCTTGAAGTACATCATAGGAACAAGTAAAATGGTCTGAAACAGAGGAACAACAATGGACTGACATGGTCTGAGAAACATATATAGAAAGAAGCACTTTTTGCAGTGAGCGCACAGAATCATCGATTTAAAAGTAAATGAAAAAGTTTAACGAAATTGACACGATCAAAGGCACAAGATGCATCTAATAATGTAACAAAACGTGGTGCATTTAACTGTTTGTAATATTCAATAACTTCTTCTTGCACAAAGCACATTGAATAGTTGAATGATCAGCGCAAAAGCCGAGTTACAATTCAGAAGAGTTCAAAATATGGGAAGTCTTTGATAAAATGGTGAAGTCCAGTAATTTACCAATTATACTTGATATTGCAATAGATCTATAATTGTTATAAAACACAGTTTACAAGTAAAACCTTTTCAAATGCGTTGTACAGATGAGAAATTATATTATATACAAATAAAAATTATAAACAAAAAGATAAAAAGATAATAACTAAATTGCAAGAAAAAACTGATTTATAATGGAGTTTAGTTTATATTTAAAAATTAAAAGTGTGGCACAATGTCTGATTTCGGGCGGAAGGCAGTTCCAGAGTCTAGGAGCAGTGTTGGAAAAGCTTTGCCGCCCACTGATAAAAACCGGGATTTTTCAATGAGGAGCCTCGCGTCCATAGACCAAAGAGTTCTGGGAGGTTTGTAGAGGCTGACAAGATCTTAGATTTATGGTGGCTTTTGTAATAACACAAGTACAAGACAAGAATCAGGTTAAGTGGTCTGTGTCAGTGACCCTGTTTATTTCATGAAATGTCATGTGATTAAATGCGTTATTAGTCAAGTCATAATGAAACATCCTCTCTTCTGAGAATAAACGACACAAAGTCACTGTACAAAGTCAACAACTAGCAACTTGTATTTGGTAGACACAATAACACAATAGCGATTTGCTATTAATAAACACAATGAACATAGCAACTTGCTATTATAAGTCAAGGTGTCGAGGCGGGCGACTCACACGTCCTCTGCAGTTTGGTGGTTAAGGGGATTGTGTGACGTCTGTTGTGGGCAGCTTCGAGAATCGGCGTACATGTGGCTTCACCAGTGGTGAAGATATTTCGCGGTTGTGTCTGTATTGTCGGCCCATGTCATTGCTGACAATATAGCTCCGCGGTTGATTGTCACCTTTGACGAGGGTGCCAAGTCTCCAGTGTTCATTGAGATCGCGAAAGCAGATGCGCGCACCTTCCATCAGCGGCTGCTTCAGCGATGTTTTGCAATCATAGTTGTGCTTTTGAATTCCTTGGCGTTCAGCCAATTTTTTCGACACATGCAAGGGTTATGTTGTAGCCATGTGGTCTCTTCACGTGGGGATTCTGGTCCTCAATTTCCTGTTAAAGAGCAACTGAGCAGGTGAGTATACCAATGTTGCCTCGATTGGAGCGTTTCAATATTCCATAATTGCAAGCGCTTTGTCCTCGCATTTCTTGAGGATTTTTTTGATGGTTTGCACTGAACGCTCCACTTGTCCATTTGACTGTGGATATCTTGGAGAGCTGGTTACATGCTTGAATTTGTAGCGTTCCGCGAATCTTTTGAAGGCTCTGCTTAAAAATTGGGATCTAGAGTCACTCACCACTTCCACTTGGATACCAAATCGGCTAAATATGGTCTTGAGTTCAGCGATGGTGGTTTCACTGCTTGAGTCGCCTTTTGGGAGTTTGCAGTACTCTAAATACTTGGAGTAATAATCATCTACTAGCAAGTAGTCACGATTCTTGAAATGAAATGGATCCACTCCAACTCTTGTCCACGCAGTGTTTGTAATTTCATGAGGTATCATTGGTTCTGATGGCTCTGATTTTCTGTTTTCCTGGCATCTGCTGCACTGGGAAAGTAGCGTGTTGATTTCTCTGCTCATTCTGGGCCGGTACATTTTTACTCTAGCTGCTTGTTTGGATTTTGACATTCCCATGTGTCCTTCATGAAGACGGTTCAACATTTCTGCTCGAAGCGTGTTTGGGCTGATCAGTCTTGGTCCTCTGAATAGGAGTCCTTGTTCCACAGAATTCATCTTGTATTGCCGAGTAGGGTATGCAATCTGTGGGCACTTGTTTTGGCCAACCGTTTTTGGTCATTTGCATGAGGTGTTGAAGTGTGGTGTCCCTTTCTGTCTCAGTCTTCAGTCTCTGAACATGCGCGTCGGTTGCATGGATTGCACAAACCTGAATCTCTCTGTTGTAGAGTTCTTCATCTTCATGTGTTGAGATGCAAAGCATACTGGTAGGTGATTCTGCAGCATAACAGCTCCAAATCCAAACTGAGAGGCATCGGTTTGAATTGTTACTGGCTTGTTGACATCGTAGTATTGAAGCACAGGTGTGTTGCAAACAAGTTACTTGAGTCGGTTGAATGCTTGCTTGTGATGATCAACCCAGTGCCATTCGATTGATTTTTCTGTGAGCTGGCGCAAAATGCGTGTTTCTTCTGATAGATAGGGAATGAACTTGCCAATGTGTCCAATCATTGGAACAAATTGCATGACATCCTCTTTGCAGGTTGGCTCTTTCATATCTAGGATTGCTTTGACATTCTTGTTTCCAGCTTTCAGTCCGTCTTGTGTGATCGTGTGGCCTACATAGTTCACTTCAGTCCTGCTGATTACACACTTGGCTCTGTTGAGTTTCAGGCCAACTTCGCGAATGCGTTGCGTAATCTCAGGTTGTGCTCTTGTTGGGTTTCACCGTGTACGAGAATATCATCTACTATGACCTGTACTCCATCCAGACCTTTGAGGATCGACATAATTGTCTTGTTGAAGGCGTCTCCAGAAGTATTGATTCCGAATGGTAATCTTGTGAACCTGTATCTTCTCCAAGGTGTATTGAATGTGCATACAGTAAAACCTCGATGTGTCAAACGTCCGTCCCTCGAATGTCTCCCTGTGTCAAAGTGTTTTCGAAGTCCTGATGATTCTCCTATACTTTATTATTAGCATTAACATCCATCCCTCGAACGTCTCATTCCCGAATTTATCCTTGTGTCGAAGTGTTTTCTGTGTCCCCGAGACATAATTATTTTCGATCTGTAACTTGCAGCCGAAAAATTTGATGAGCATAATTCTCAGTTTGGTAACTTCAAAAAGAGAGAGAGAGTCAGTTGTTTACATAGCATCAAAACATCCCAGCTCCCACAAAGCAGTCGGCAGCTTTTATCTCTCCTCTGTTTAAGCCGCGACCACAGCTTTGACTGGCTGACCCCAAAGATCAACGGACCGTGGATCTCAACTAAGCTATAAGGCATTGTTGTTGGTGTATTTGTAATGATCTTTGATGAATGACCGACAAAAGACCGCGACCAGAGCATGGCTGTCTCCTGTAATCAATAGTCAGTGGATTTCGACTAAAACATTGTTGTTGGTGTGCTTTTTTTCCAAGACTTAGGTGTTTCACCTTCTGACGTTGATGAATATTTGTTAATTAAAAGTTTCAATCTCAATTTCTCCTAATCATTTCTTTGGTCTAGATTTCTCGTAAGTCATGAGATCACCGTTCATAGTTTATGAGTTCATAATGCATGCAATTAATCATAACTTCAGAGCACGGTTTGGAATCATAATGGTCATATCATAACGGCCTCAATCTGTTCGTCAAAATATCATTGAGTCGAAGTATGTGAGCTAACCCTACGAACTTCGGCACATCGAGTTGTGAACTTTCGTGGTCCAGTTCAATTTGCCAATATCCGGCATTGGCGTTGAGTGTGCTGAAGTACATTGCACTGTGTATGCGGGCACTGATGTCATCAATGGTGGTGGTTGGGTGTTGAGCACGAAGGACTGCGTTGCTGAGCTTCGTTGGATCGATGCAAATTCTGATTTTGGTCGGTTTGCGAACCACTGTCATGCTGTTCACCCATCTGGTTGGTTCTTCTTGACAAACAATGACACCTAATTTCATCATTCTATCCAGTTCTTTCTTCACATCTTCTCGGATTGTGTGTAAAATGCGTCTTGGAGGATCGATGTGCGGTTGTACGTTGGTATCCAGATGAAGGTGATATTCACTGCGTATGCAACCTAGTCCTTCAAACATATCAGCGAACTCTTCCAACAGGTCATCATGGTTTGTGATCTGGTTGATCCACTGCATTGAACATCTCGCACAAATCTCTTTCAACCACAGATTCTGCATTCCTGACTACATGGAATATGATCATTTTTTTCTGGACTATGACAGATGATTTGCCCAGAACAGGAATTTCATGTACGGAGTATGACACCAGCTGGGCGTTTGATGACTGAATTGTTAAGGAACATCTGTTTGCATCAGTCTCTGAGATGATGTCTGCGTCACTTCCTGTATCCACCTTGAATTGAACAGGTTTTCCTTTTACTTTCAGGATATGTGTCCATTCAATTTTCGTTAAGCTGTCAACCTAGAGAATAGCATCAATGAACAGGTTGGACGTGTCTATGCTGCTGTTGTCTTGCTGTTGTTCAACTGCATGCACTCTGCTGCTCTTGGACTTCTGTCTGCACATCACTTCACAATGGTTCAGTTTTTTGCATGCATTGCAAGATTTGCCATATGCAGGACATAACTCTCTTCTGCTGAATGAATGTGTGAGTCCACAATTTTGGCATTTTGGTCTTCGACTGTTGTTTCTGATTCTGTTTTTTCCACTTCTGTTGTTTATGTGGGTTGTTTTGCTTGTTTCCCTTGATTGCATGCACTTGGGATGCTGAAGGTGTAAGCTGAGGCACTTGCTGAGCACATAATTCTGCTAACTTGCAAATGTCAACACATTTCTAAAGTGTCAAATTGTCCGTTTCTAGTAAACGTGCTCGAGTTCTGTCCTGAGTGACTCTACACACGATACCGTCTTTCAGTAGGTCATCTGACAGAATACCAAATTCACAATCTTGAGATAATTGTTTAAGCCTTGTGAGATATTGGTCGAATGTTTCACCATTTTCATGGTTGGTGTTGTTGAATGTGTATCGTGTGATATGGTCAAATTCTTCTTCCCTTTGAAATGTGCTTTGACGCGAGCTTTCAATGGGTCGATTTTGTCCTGTTCTGCAGCTGGTATTGTCCAAGTGAAGAATATTTTTTGTATCTCATTCTCAGCACCAGCGACATGGAGGAACACATTGCACTGAATGTCTTCTGTTTTGCTCAACAATCCACTTGCGAAAGTGTAGATGTTGTAACTTCGATTCCATTCACGATATTGGATGGCAGGGTTGTTATGTAACAACAACGGTTGCGGTGGTTTTAGGTTGAGCGACGCTATTTTGTTTGTTGACAAACGTGTTCGAAATTCACTCACAAGAAAACACTGTACTGTTGAGGAATCTTGTAAGGGAGCGTGATCTGAAGTATATCCGATTGATCATGGATGATTGATGCACTTGAATCCGATAGTTTTGACCGATGACATAGCTAAACCGCTGACTACAATCCAATGCCGACCGTGGGGGTCGAGGTCCCGAGTTCGAGACCCGATCAGGCCATGGGCGTTATGATTGTGAATTATAATTGTAATTCGTTATAATTGTAATTCTTTGGTGACTCTGCAGTGCTGCCAACTACGTAACAAGGCCGGGCGCTGTGTACTACTGTCTATGGTAGTATGCAGGATAAAGAATCCTTGGGATTTATTGATAAGAGTAGGGGGAAACCCCGGTCCCGGGCCTTCTGTTCTGGCGCCCGTATCATCTGATCGGATTGGGTGGAGCCGTAAAACCCCATCACTCACTCACTCTGACCGATGACATAGCTCGATGGCTGAGATATAATCCCACTTATGACACCATGTAATAACATATGTACAAGAAAAAAATCAGGTTAAGAGGTCAGTGTAAGTGACCCCGTTTATTCCATGAGCTGTCACGTGATTAAAAGCGTTATGAGTCAAGTCATAATGTAACAGTGCTAACCCGTGGAGCGGCTTTAGATGTAAGAATTTGAAGTTTGAACTGCACACTTTGCATAACAGGGAGTCAGTGGATATCAACATCCATGTTGTGGATATGTATGAAAGCACGGCATATGTTGGACACATATGCTGATAGATCAAGCAGCACAAAAGTTGAACCATCTTCACGGTCAATAGATATAAGAATGTCGTTATGCACACAGAGAGGGGTGATACACTTACTGTACTGCCTATATGCTTACTGGAACTTGTTGATGATGCTATTAGAAGAGCAATGTTCCTAAACACAACGAGCAGCAATGTGCCCCAGCAGCTTTGACAAGTACGTAAGGCTGGACAAAGGACGGTAATTTGACATTTTCTCTGGGTCGAGTGTAGACTATGTATGCTACAGCTTGGGTGGCTAGGTTGAGTGATGGTTTCTTGAGAAGTGGCCTGATGATCGCCTTCTTCGTGGTGGTTGGGGCTTTGCCCGGTGACAAGCTAGCTCTTGTTGATGATACAGGTAAGGGCAGGAACGATAGGAGAGGCACATATTTTCATAAGCCATGAATGAACAGGATCTCGAGGCGCTGTTCACGACCTCGTCGCCCGTGGCTGCTGCAAACAGGGGCGTAGCCAGGGCGGGGCGGGGCGGGTCGGCGCCCCGGTAGAGATGGCTTGCGCCCTGATTAAAAAAATTAAAAAAAAAAGTTAAAAAAAAAAAAAAAAAAAAAAAAAAATCGGTTTGCTTGCTTGAATTGATTTCTCTGAAAAATTATTCCCTGTGCAAGCTCCATTAGAACCGTTTAGTTATTGTTTTATTCTTGTTATTATAAATAATATTATCATTATATAATTCAGCTGAGAGCAATTCAGGATTATAATCACGAAGTTAGCAGCATAAATTCCCTAATATATGGTGACCTTAGTCATCTATATAACGAGATTGTATTATTCATTTCCACCCATTCAAGAATTGTAGCTTAATTCATAGATGTAATTATAGTGTAAATATTTACTCCATAATCAGATTAAACAGTTGCTTTGAGAAATATTTAGGGACATCAGGTAGCCTCAAATTTGTCACTTGACCATGCAATTTTGGTAAAGATTTTCTAGAGAGGGGGACACCTGCGCCCCAGTACAGGTTCAGGGCTGACTACGCCCTTGGCTGCAAATGTCCGTAATGGAGGCACTTCAGCGGTTGCTCATGAACCAATGTCGATGGAGAAGTGGTGATGCTACCACTACGGATGTTGCTGGTCTTAGAAATGAAGAAGTCAGAGAAATTACCAGCGGGTAATTATGATTATATATTATGATTATATATCATTATGAGCGGAGAGGTGTCGGATGGCAATTGAAGGAGATGTTTTTTGTTTGTTTCTGAAGTGATCGAGTTTGTGATCACGCAATGTTCTTTTAGAGATGAAGCAGAGTCAATCTTCTCAGAGAAGTAGGTAGTTTCTTAACTTCCAGAACTTCCAAAACTTTCAGAATCTAGAAGGAGCGAAGCTGCGTGGGCCTACAACCCCTACGTGAACCACATGAACAACTCGCGAATAACCCTGAAATATACTTTTGGGGAAACCCCATCATAACGCCGAGGTTATCTAAAACGAAAAGTTATCATTTGGGATCGAAGTTTAAGTGGCGAAGGAGCTCGACGGCCAGACCCGACAGATATCTCTTTGGTCGTTTGGAAGCTGACTGTTAATTCGTCATTCTTTTGTGAGCGCTGAAATGTATGAGTTTACTTCTATTCTTATATTTTTAGTGGTTTCTTATTAGTCTTTTTAAAGTTATAATTGAAGCGAATTTTCGGAATGGGCGATAATACATCTATTTTGTGGGGCTGTGGTTATTCGTACGTTACCGCACGAATGTTTCCAGCGCTATTCGTACGTTATTCTCGGGTTTTGCTAGAAACCTTCCGAAACTTATTGAGACCTAATAAGTTTCGGAAGGTTTTAGCACCACCTGAGAATAACTCAAGTTTAGAGCAGGAAACTTAAGTTGACTCTTCTTGTGCTTTAATATCTTAGGCCCTGTATCATAGTGTATCCCTCTGTCTGCCACATTAATTTCAGAATTTGTACAATTTCGGATGTACAATCTTGAAAAACTCATATCTCAGTCATTTCTCAGCATAAACTAATATTCTTTATACCAAATTGCATCTACAGATTCTGAATTTTCTGATGAACCCATAGTCAGAGCTAAGAAACTAAGAAAAACTATATGTTTCATTTGATAAAACATTATTACAAGAATTTTTCTTATGCGGAACATGATACAAAGTCTCTACAGCTTACTTAAAGGGAGGGAGAACTGGTTAAAATGGACTTTGAGTCGTTATTTGATGCACCAAAAATGATTCCAATGCCTGGCCCACACAAGGAATATCATTGCTAACGATTTCGCGGGAGATATAATGTTAATTAGGCATGATGTCAGGAGCTGTGATGAAACACCGAGTTCCCCATCTTTTACAATGGGCCTCGTCATATCAGCATGTCCTGCGACTAAACCCCTGGATATTTTTTTCTTTTCTTTTCGGAAATAGATAGAATAATCATTTTGCCACCAGTCAGATGCGAAAAAAAAATATTTTTCGCTATTTTTCTTATTTTAACAAGCGATTTTCTAGGACACCTACCATGGTTTCTCATCCTGAAACAGTAAAAAGGTCAGCCAGAGTGCACCACGCATGCGCTTTCGTTTCGTAAACAACAAAGATGTCCTTTTATGGTGAAGATGATCTGCTCTGATTGGCTGAAATCGATAGTTTCACGAGGGGAACGGGACCAATCACGGCAAGCCCTCAGCTGACGTTTGCCTCCTATACTTTGTAATGGAAGTCATTCTTCCATAGGCGCAATGCTCACCCCCATATTCGGAATGCATTATTTCCTTACACTTGCATCCAGGCATGGTGTTTTTGGCACGGAATGCTATCAATTGGTGCTATGGGTCAATAGAACATCACTTAAAATTTAGTTCCCCATCCCTTTAAGGCTTCACTATAATTACCATACCGTATAAATATCTTCGCGGGGAATAACTGGCACGAAATGCGCGAGACTCTTTCACCATCGAGAATTTTAATTCCTCGCGAATTTTAGTTTTGACACGGCAGGCCAAACTCTGAATAAGCTGTCTTAATTGCCAATGCATACAAGCTGCAGCACTAATTGCCTATAGATTTGTTTCTGCAGCTGCACAAGTCCTTGAAAGAAAATGTTTGAACCTTATTGGTCTAACACCGTCTTGTTGAAATAGATTAGGGCTGGGCGGATATCCGTGTCCGATATCCGTGACAGCACGGATATTGGGGGTTTTCAGTACTATCCGTGATCCGTGTTTCAACACGAATATTTAAACACGGATAGTGTAAATTTTAAGTGTTTGTTTCGAGCGCACAGTGAGCGTAGCGCACAGCCATTCCGCACACAAGCGCTGCTCACTGAAGCTGAGCGATGTCAATTACAAGATAACACGATGTCAACAATGCGCTAATTCTGATTTGTTTTAAATAAACACAATTCTATGCCCTTGAATCTCTTCAGTCATCAAGCAAAAGTGACGTAACACGCGTTGTTGACTATCTCCTTTAGTGCTTATTTTTCAACACCGTTACACGTGACAGCTTTGTCAATTGCAGTTTTCGTGTGAACCACAAACAGCACTGAATTTCATCACTTTCTCGACCTTGAACCATGTTTGAAATTGAACAGTTAATACAGACTAGTACATATGCCTAGGCCCGCTACTTGGCGATCTTGCGACTTGAATTATTTCAAACTTTCTATAGAACAATTGCCATGAAGTTATGAACTGACTTGCGCCTCATGAAGTTACTAAGTTTGTACATTTCCAAATCCTGTTTATTATCTGCGACTCGTGAAGTTGGGGAAAATAATAGCCTGCGCTGATAAGGAATTCACCTCTGTGAAATCGACAGGCAAGCGAGCTGTCTGCATGTGCGATGCCTCTTGAAACTCAACTCATTCTGAATGTTTTGATAAAAGAATTGTACAAGAAGCAAGAAAGATGACAGCAGTAGGTCAAGGCCGCTTGCCTTTAACTGCTGCAGGCAGAGCGTGGTTTTCGCGCTCACAGCCTGTGCCAGGCGCTGGGGCATTACGCTGCAGGTGCATGCTCCCGTGTTTGGGCATAAATATCCGTGTCCGTATCCGTATCCGTCGGATATTAGTAACACGGATATCCGTTATCCGTGTATCCGTGTTAAAGCAATATCCGCCCAGCCCTAAAATAGATTACCCAGTAATTATAATATGCTGTTCACGTGTGATTTATTACAAAAACCGTCAATCGCGAACATTGTTATTCGCGAAATGCTAGCAAATAGGTCGATCGCCAAAATTATTCCACGCGAAGATATTTACGCGTACGGTATAACAATATCAAATTTGCAAAGCCTGATATATTCTTATAATGCACATGCCAATGTTTTCTTTCACGAACTTTACATTCTTGGCGACCTTAGGCTATTACATATGTGCATATATTTTGCATGATGATGATGGCTGGGTAGCTCCCCAAGCCATAGTGTAGTCGATAATACACTAGTGTGTAGGAACTGCTCTGCTACCCCTGGGGAGCTAATGGATGGGCTACCTTGCATTTTGATATTATAATTATTTCAAGCAGTGCATACACTGTCTCTCCAGGTATATAACAACAGAATATATTTGGTTTTGCTTGTGATTATATGATACAGGTTTCACTACTTAGACTGGCGCCCGTATCATCCGATTGGATTGGGTGGAGCCGTAAAACCCCATCACTCACTCACTTCACTACTAAGAAGCCAAATGAATACAAAACCAATATGAATATGGTAATTAACACTTGATTAAAGAACGTATGAGATTCTGATCTCAAATATTGAAAGACGAGAAAGACAAAATAACTGACAAAATATATTTATTAGTTTATATTCACCACAGCAAACAAATCTTTTCAAACAACTTTGTAGTTCTTATCAAAACAAATGGTGCCTTGATAAACATAATTAAAAAAATTATATACACATCAAAACAGTCATGCATATAAGTGAAACGGATCAGAGCATTGATAGAATATCAAATCTGTGTTAGGATAATAGGAAGCATGCGAAGATGTATTAGATGGTACATTAAAAACAATACTTGCGTGAGCTGATTATTAGCAGAATTCTGTAGAAACAGGATGCATCTTCAAGTCACAGAATTCACAAGATCTTTTCATCTTCAATTCCAATGACCATCCACCTGGAATCAACAACAAAAAACACGATTAGAAAAATACAATGTGCGGTATTATGCATTGATATAATCTCAAGCATTGAAAAAATTCAGTCAAGATCTAGAAATGAATGAACCACATAATGTTCCTAAAATAATTTTGGAAGTAGCTTGGCATCAGCATTTAATTAACTTTCTCTTCATCATCCAGCTCAAATGCAGACAACATTTATGTGCAACAATGCTTTAATTTCTAATTGTTGAACTAACAAGAACACAGTCACTGTGATGATGTGATCGAAAATTTAATGTGCAGAATTTCTCATTCAAGAAAACAAAATCTGATATTTGTGAACTTTTTTCAAAGAAACGGCTTTTTCAAACGTTACCTCAAAATCATTAGCATGGAAATATATGTTATTCATGGCATAAAATTGTTTTTATTATCCCACAGTACGTATAGTCATTAATACATAAATGTATGGGTCACATTTGTTGAGAGGCTGGGGCCGATTCCCGAAAGGAACTCAAGTGGTAAAACTAAGTTTGGGAGGAGTTAAGTTGACTAAAACGATTCCAGAAACAAATTTAAGTCCTCTAGACCCTGCAAAACTTAAGTGACCTCTCAACGTGACTTTAATCAAACTTAGTGAATTCAAAATGGCGCTGATCAAAAGACGCAGGAATAATGCTATGGTGTCAACACCTTGAAGGAGCCTTCCAGACTGGAGAAATCCTCTGGAAGCTAGGCGTCCCAGAAGACACCCTAGTGCATCAATTCACATTTAACGCAGATGGGGGAGCACCGGATAGCGCAGTGGGTTAAACCGCTGACTGCAATCCTATGCCGACCGTGGGGGTCGAGGTCCCGGGTTCGAGACCCGATCACGCCACGGGCGTTATGATTGTGAATTACAATTGTAATTCTTCGGTGACTCTGCAGTGCTGCCCAACTGCGTAACAAGGCCGGGCGCTGTGTACTACTGTCTATGGTGGTATGCAGGATAAAGAACCCTTGGGATTTATCGATAAGAGTAGGGGGAAACCCCGGTCCCGGGCCTTCTGTTCTGGCGCCCGTATCACCCGAATGGGTTGGGTGGAGCCGTAAAACCCCAATCACTCACTCACTTAACGCAGATGGGATTTTGTTTTTGTTTTTATTTTTTCATCAGTGCGAAAACGTTATGACTGTAAAGCAGAAAAAGAGCACTTGTTGCTTATGATTCAGCATCAACGATGCTATACACTTGCATTTTGCGTTTGTGATGCTTTTGTTTTCGATAAAGTTTTGGAAAAATCATAAACAGTTCATAAAAGTCATGTTGCATTTCCAAGGTACATTCACCACTTATCAAATTTCCCACCATGTCTTATACATTCCTTGGCAGATAGCCATATCTGATTTACGCTACTTAAGTTAAGTTCAGCTAAAATGCGTTTGCGGAATCCACTTAACTTGAAAACTTGAAGAACTTGTGACACCACAATCACATAAAATGGGTTAATAACTTATATGTTTGCTGAAAGGATAAAAAAAAATAATGGTGGTTATTGAAAGCGTGTGCAATCGGCCCTACCACCATTATTATGCCTTTTTAAGACCGCTCGGCCGTTGAGTGTGAAAAATGAGCAGTCTTCCATAGCAGACGCCGGAACTTCCCGGAAGTCAGCGCGTGACGTAGATAGTGGAAAAATTCGTTTGAAATGGCTTGCGGTCGCGAAGAACGAAGTGATTGCTGTGATTCCAAGACCAAATCTGACCAGTACGGCGAGTGTATTGACGAATCATTTGAATACACCGGAAATGAGGAGGAGAATGACCGCACAGGAGACGCTGGCACCGAATATGGCGGTGCTCCGTATTTATTTGAACCTTGAACTGACTACTGAATCAGTCAATGAGTGAGTGAAAAGGCCGAGGGGAAAACTGTGAATCTCAATCTGACTGACGAAGAGGACGTTGATCGGGACCGATGGCGTGTTGGGAATAATGAATGGTCAGTATGCATTATAATTGTATATAATTAATATATAGCAAACCAGTGAGTTATTGTTCTTTGTTTACCTGTGAAATCACCATAGTTACAGAATCTGTGCAAGTGTCTAGGAGAATTGCCAGAAAAAAAAAATGAAAAAAAAATACCCAGTAATAATAATAATAGCAAAAATTCATTCATTGAATAACGTATAATTATTTTCTTTCACAGGTGCAAGTGTGGACAATGCAAACAATTGTGCATTGGAATCCTGTTGTCAGCAATCTTAATGAGATGCGGCATGACCCCCCTGCGTGCATTGCCCACACACGTCCATGTTCGCCGACCTATGTTTAAAACTGCACGTACTAGAGGTGGCGCACGTGTACTACTGGACGCAATACGGCAACTTGCCCCAAAGCCGAATTAATGAGTAAGTAATTCTTAGGAGTTCTAAAATTTCAACTTGCTTTCACGTTCAATTATCCTTGTAGGAGATATAGATATGTGCCGTATAGGCAGTTTGTGATGTGGATAATGGATATACTACCGACTTGGAAGAAATATCCGTGTATCGCTGTCATCTTGTGTTTACACGAAGATCCGGGAAACCTTCCCGTCCCCAGGATATTGTGGTTTTAAATGCCCAGCATTAGACTAATGAATATATTTAGTACAATGAAGATAATTAAATTACTTAGAGACTCAAGGAGCCCAACTACCTATCTCAGAATTATAATCGCTCAAACGAACCAGTGACAAGCCTGATCATCCTCAGAAAACACTGATTTAACTCTAAATTAAGGAGAGATGGATCGCAAAATATGCACCAATCTGGTATTATGCATACGCTAAGCATAAAACGAAGCGATACTCTGATCTCTTATATTACTCATTTCATAAAATCAGCAGATTTGGCCTCCTTGGTCTCCCAAGTTCTTTGATAAAATACATATGCTTAAAATATCTCATTCAATACTAGTCATAACATCCTAATTTTTTCGTTAAGTTATTTTGTCTGTGACTGAATTCTTGTTATTTTATAATCCTATCATATTTTGTATATACTGTTATATAAATTCATATTGAACTTGTTCATTCTGAAAATAAAAGTGTATGAACAATGTTGAACAATGTTTTTACTAAATATCATAATATTAATAATAATAAATTTTATTGCAAAACAAAAAAAGATATCCAATCCATCTTGGTGATATATACAGAAATAAAAGGTTAACAGGGAATAAAGGATAAATGCTGCAATTGTTGGCATGTGAGCACCGTATGTATCTCAAATGAGTATGAAAATCGATGAGCACGCAAACTGAACAGAGTGACACTAAGAGAAAAATTAAAGAGGCAAATGAAATTAAGATAATAATGTTTCGTGTCAGTAATTATTGACAATCTTAAATGTCAAATACATAGCATGTCAAATATTGATCAGACATTGAATTATGTCATCACAAAAAAATTTGGACTCGGATAATACCGGTATCTATAGTTTCTATACATTGATATAATGAAATTGACAAACCATGTTTGTGTACAAATTATGTATGTGGAAATCATGCCATGTATGGCTAAGAAGGCTCAAAATCGTCATTATGGTCTAGACCTTCAAATGACTTCACTAAGTATTATAATAAGACAGAACAATATTACATTTGACTAGTACTAATCACTATCAATGAGAATTACAGAGTGATCACATTTTTGATTACTACTCAATAGTCAATACTGATGCAACTGATTATACAAGAAGAGAGAGACAAAAAAATATGAACAACAGTATATTATTATTATTATATATAAATCGGCCACAGTGTCTTAGCACCAGCTCTCCTTTCTCTGGGGTGACAAATTGAGAAGCCAATGTGGGGGTCTTGTGTGTTTGAGGCAGCAAGCATATCGACTCTCTTTGAGTTGTTCTACATAGTCTGAAATTTATTCATTATAATATACGCTATTATAACACGAAAAGCAGTTAGTGCGGTCTTGCGTTAGTGCGGTCTTGACTTTCCTCACAATAGAATCCCCCTTCATGTATTTCGTGTAATGGATGCTGTATTGTTCCGTTCCATCCAGGGTGATTTTTACTTGTCTGTTGGCATTTTTATTAAAATGCATTACAGCAAATAAAACTCTAGAACAATAATTTGATTGATTATAAATTCCCACCTTGAATTTCTCACCGTCCATTCATGGCCTGGAAATGGCCGTCAACTTAATTCGGGGCAAACTGGTTTAGTAGGGAGTGGAATGCCTCCAAATCATAGGTCTGGAAATGTGGGGACAATGTCGCCAAATCCTTCAACCGGTGATTGTTGAACACCAGCTCCTCCACTTATAATATAATATAGGATCTGGCAACAATTTGAAGAAGAAAATATAACTCTTTGTTTCATGGAGACCCTCAATGCACTCACGATTTGGTGTTGCCGCTTGTCGTACGCTCCTTTACGCTTCTTCGGTGGAGGTGACCCCCAAGTGTCTGGTGCAGTGGCAGAGCAATTCCCTTTGGAAGATATTAGAGGCAAATCAAGTGCTCTGAAAAAGAAGAAAAATTAATTAAATTATGTAGCAGTTCTCAGTAGTTTTAATTCTCTTACAGAATATGTACATTGAATTCTATCTATATTTTATTGTTTATTTCCAAATCTAATAATACAATCAACTTTCAATTATATTAGAATACTACGGCGTCAAAATCTCATTCTCACAGGTCACGGTGGTCGAATAACTAACAGTTACTGTCAATAATCATAATGAGATTCAAAATCATAATGTACGTCGATCGATCATAACACCTTCGTCGTGCAGTTTGTGACTATTAGTTACTACAATAACTGACACCAGTCAATCACTCCATGCCAATGAGTCACTCACCTTTTTCTGAAACCCAGTGGCTTTTGCATCAACTGTGAAGGGTCAAACTATTTATCTTCGAAATGTAACTAGCAGACGACACTCTTCCTGGCTTTACCTCCTCTCCATTCGATAAGATCGTACACATCGGTCCCATAACTTGGCCTGAGCCTCATCTCTCGGCCAAAAGTATAGCCAGACTCCATCCGTAGAAACACGGCTGAAACCTGCCACCACAAACCTGTAAGGTATGCTGATAAATCGATAAAAATGTGTGTAAATACATGTAGTCGAAAACGCTCCATGACGCTCGGTTCTGTTTGTGTTGGCAATGCAATGTTGACAAGTTCCTACATCTACGTCACTTCCGGGGCGGAGCTTCGCGAGTGCTTTTTCAGCAGACGATTTTTCATATGGCTAAATTCGTTCACAAAATAAGCTCGATTTCACTCATTGTTCTGCTTTGACCACTGTGTCAGACAATATCTCCATAATTATACCACAAATCGTAAAATAGCAAAAAATCCCGGTAAAATTGACATGAATATTGGAGTCACAAGTTCTTTAACTCAACGCCTGGAGGACTTAACTTAAGTCTTAAAGTTAAGTTTCTTTCGGGAATCGGCCTGTCAAGGGAACAAGTGGTACCTGCAATGAACCTCCATGTGGTGATCCAGTAAGTGATGAAGCAGTTTATTTTCTGGAAATTTCTGGCTTAATGGTGGTGCTTGGGTCTCCTGCACAGGACACAACAATCTCTTGTCTTGAATTCTGATCACAGCAGTACAACTCACCTATTCCACCGGGTTATGTAGTCCCAGTACTCAGCAGTACTTGCTTCTGATGCAAGGGAAGGGACCACAGAGGTACTTGCCTCATTGCAGAAGGCGAATTGGTCCTCGTCAGGGTTTGCTTTCAGAATACTTCGTGGTACTGCAAAAGATCATTGGACAATGCATCAACGAATTGTTTGACCCAGTCACTGCACACTGAGAATAACTAACTGCCACAATCACGCAGGGACGCTACAGAATTATGGGAGGCCAAGAATATTCAAAATGTCCAAGACCTTGGTCATTTGAATGGATTAATTACAAGTATGTATAATTGTTCACTGGATATAGATTGATGTTACTTAATTACGCATGATCCTAATAAGTGTCTTAAAATAATTGAGTGCTATAGAGGCACTAATGTAATACTTTTAGTATCAGTGCCGTAAAACTCCACCCATACATACAATTGAGTGCTATAGTATTTTGGAAAAAAAAAAAAAAAGTTTTATATAGCAATCATACAATTCTGGAATGGAGTTCTTTGACACATTGCACACAATTACCTTGGTTACAGGGTGTTGATGGGTTGGAAGTCACTCGTGTCATCTTATCTATTAGCGGGAGATATCAATATGAGTACATCAGGTTATAGTATCCAGTTATTATTTCATTTTTATTGTATTTATTTAGATCAGTATTAAAATTCCCTGGGAGGTAGCATACCTTATTTTGAACTTTATTTTTCTCCAGGATGTATTTATTTGCTCGGTGAATGTAACGGCTCCCATAATGCACTTTTTCTCCGTGTATTTTTTGCCGCTAACGATTTGGCGTTCCATGACTTGCTTCGAAATGCTGTTAACTTTTGTACGCAAATTTATATTATTTCTCTCAAAAGGAGCGTTTAATTGTATAAAGTTGACTCGCCTTTTATTTAGTTTGTAATCTTTTATTGCAAGTCATGGTTTTTTTTTTTTTTTTTTTTGTATTTCCCTACGTTTTGAGGTGATATAGCTTTTCCGATGTCTGAGGAACTCTGCTTGTCTCTATAAGAGTCTGGAACGCTCTTTGGAATTCAAAGAATTCGAGGGCATTGCTGTCGAAAACAGGCGGTGTTGGGACTGGTAATCTTGATCACTGCAACGTCTGAGTCAGAACTTGTGCAAAGCCCTCAAACTTAGGTGGGATGGCATTGCAGGTGGGATGGCATTGCAGGCAGGTAACGACTTGCTGTGGCATGTAACCTCCATCATAGATTGTGATTATTTAGCGGCTACGCTGTGACTAGACTCGTCAGCCATTTCATATACTCGGAGTTTCTCCTTTAGCTGCTCCAGCTGGGCGGCTAACTCCAAACCCTGGAGCTTCACACGTTGTGCCTCGATGGCATCTGCATTCCTTGACTCTGCCTCTTTTGCTGTGAGTTCAGCCCTCAGCTTCAGCTGTTCTTCGTTGTGCAGAGCTACTCGTGACACGGTAGAGCCGTACACAGAGCGTGCATACGGCTTTTCGGCCAATTGATTTGCCAATGTCATTCTCTCTTCTTGGTCGAACGGACCGATCAGGGAGCCGAGGACTTCAGAAAGAGTCAGCGTAACGTCAGAGACGAAGGTGGTTGCCCTGTCCATAGACTCTCTGACCAGCTGACTGGGGGCTTTCATCCTCCTCACTTCCTCATAGATTTTCTTCAGCTCTGCCTCCTCCTCTTTGATGATTCTCATGGCATCCAGAATGTGTGCTTCTTCATCTGATGATTTGATCAGGATTCTCGCACCTTTCACTTTGCTCTTAAGCTAGCCATAGAGCCTGGCAAACTTCTTCTCGAGTTTGGTGGCGTTCTCTTCCTGCAACTCTATAATCTTCGGGGGCAGATGATGCTGAATAGGTAATTCTGATTTTTGATCTATGACGAAGGGGTTAGTGAATTCTTGCACGGTTCAAAGGCCGTGTTTTTACGGTTCCTGATGCCAGTAGATGAATGAACGAATTTACATAAGGATGACGAAGATGAGGGACGGTCTTCGTACAATAAACTCGAAAGAGATCAGTACAACCGTCCCTCATCTTCGTCATCCTTACGTATATTCATTCATTCATCTACTGGCATCAGGAACAGTGAATCTAGCTGTATCAGAGGAGGGTGGTTTATAGATGACCCCTATGATTACTCTTCTGTTGGTATTAGTTAGCTCTATGAATTTACTTTTGAAATGTTTCATAATTGTGAATCCCCCGGTATTATTGATATCTATCCTTTCTATATAATTTATATCATTTTTAACATGGAGGGAGATTCCACCTCAACGCTGTCTTCCCTTATGCTATAGTTGTGAGCGTACCCATTGATGTATAAGCGACAAGTGTTTTTATTTAACCAGGTTTATAGAGGGCTATGATTAAGAATTATTTTAGTTAAACCGTTTATAAGGGATGCATAGTAACCTTGGCAGCTTTTAATATTTGAATGAAATAATTAAACAGAATCAGATGTAATGCAATTTCATGTATGTTGTTATAGTAATGGCACTCACCAAGAGGAGGTAAATTAATTTCAGGGTCAAGGTCACCATAGACGGCATTAGGGTTCATTGGACTTGTGGCATGAAACAGATAAAAGATGAAGAAGAGAAAATGTAGAAATAAACAAGAATGATATACCATTAGATCGGAGACCCGTATGGAGTTCTGTCTAGAGTACTGCTCGAGACGGTCCAGTGAGGACTTCAGGTCCTACACCGTGTTCTCCAGCTGTCGAATGATGTGATCGCATAATATTATGTGAAGTTCCTCGCAAAGCTTCTCCAGTTGACTCTGGACGGAGGTAGTCACAAGTTCGGAAATACTTCTTTTTACTCTCCCATCGGAGAGTGCCACGATTAGTCCTTTTCTCAGATCAGATGCAGCAGTGAAACCAAAGACCGTGTTTGGAAACAGCAGTCGTCAGGCGTTGAGATCGGCCAATGAACCAGTGAAGCAGTGGCGATGGATAGTAAACAGCTGGGGCTCATCCTTCAAGATTTCCAGACAGTCATTCTCTGCCTCAGGCCGGCCAAAACCCCTGCAATGGACAACAACCGGCTTCTGCAATTTCAGGGCCACCCCTGAAATTGCATCCCAGTCTTGGATGAGAAAGCCTTTGTCTGCGAGGATGAGATCTCCAGGCTGCATTTGATCCATAACCCCAGAGTGACGCACAATCTCTTTGTCACTCATGCAGCCTGGGTAAAAGGGACACACAAAGGTGATTGCTGCATTTGGTGCCACTCCAACAAGAGCTTTGAAAGTGTTTCGCTGCTTGTAATTGCTCCACGTTGCACTCTGTTGGTCCATCGGTGTGGGAATTTCACATTGAACCTCAGTACAGTCTAGAATAATCCGGCAACTGGAAAAACTGCTGAAGGATGATGGCATGGAATTCTTGTTTTTGGCGACAGAGGGAATGCCATTCGCAACCATGAGTCCCTCCACGAGAACTTCGTGCAGTACATGCACAAATGTATTGACCACATTTGCTATGGTTCGGTCCGACACCTTGAACTGATAGGCCAAGTCTTTGTGGCCGAAGTTCTGCCTCAGTTTCATCAAGGTGAGAAGTAGCTGGTCCTCAAGACGGAGAGATGTTACATTCCAGCCTTGTTCGTAGGTGATGTTGAAGCGCTCAACCAGCTTCACTATGGAGTCAAACTCCACTGCACTCGGCTGACCCGTGTAGTGGCGGAGCAGAGATACATTGTTCTTGATGGCGGAATAACTCAGCCGGTCCATCGCATACAAAATTTGCTGCTCAAGAGCCTGAATCTCTTTTTTTCAGGTCGGCTATTTCGGTTTGCAGCACAACAGTCTCATAGCAAGAGTGTGGTGGAGCAGCGGGTCGCTTCGGTTGGTTGGCGGACGTTGGGCTAGGGCTGGTCAGCAACGCGTGCAGATGCGGCATCAATGGTGAAGGAGAGAGTGAAGGCAGAGGGCGAGCCAATGGAGATGACGATGGGGTGAATGGCATTGGTGGGCGCGTTGTGCTTATGGGAGTCTGCGGCGATGCAAAGAGGCTCTGAAGAATGCTCTTGGATGAAGATGAAGGACTTTGGGATGGGATGTTGTCTTCTTGTTCTACCTGAGAATTGTCAGGAAATAACAAACTCCTGCAGGGCAACTGCGGACCTGAAATGAACAACAAACTTGCAGACTCTGTTTCATCATTCAATACATAAAGGTACAAGCAGTTTTTAGAGAATTTCTTACTTGGATTTTCTCTTCAATCTGGGGGGCTCTGGATCAGCAAAATCGAATAGCTTGTCCATATTTCTTGCAAAAATTGATGGTCCATTCTCCTTCTTGCCATCTTTAAAATGGCAAGAGCACACTCTGGAATCCACCGAAGGTCGCCTGTCAGCACGTCTGGAATGGAAAAAATAAAATCAGTATATTATATACTAGTACTGGACCTGCAGTGGCACTTTACTCTTATTACAGTCAATCAGAACTCACTGGCAACAGTAATTGAAGATATATTATTATTATTATTATTATACAGTAAACTGTTATCAGATTGCTTACTTCAGATACTACATCAGTTTTGTGAGTATATCAATGACAATGAATACATAGCATAGTAAAAACCCAATAGACTTCTGCCAGCGACGATGTTCTTGCACATTTTGGGGGAATCTAAACATGCCGCAGCTTTTATGCTTAGTCCGATGTTGGCAGTCGGGCACAAAGCACAGCCCCATGTTATAAAAATATAGTTTAAACAAGAAAATAATCAATAAATGACGATAAAGTAGATGAAAACAACGGAAGATCAATTCATCTTTGTGCTATAGCGTGGGCTGTGGAAAAGTCCAGGACCCAAACAAAGCGCGTGGTCACGTGATACCCGAGCGAAATCTGAGTGAGGTCACAGCTTGCTTACACTATTCCTCTGAAAATGAGACGCTGGCACTCCTTGGTGCGCTCTGAGCAGGAAGGATGATAGTCCAGTCCAACTTCTCCGACCACCACGGCATGCTCATGGGAGAGAAAATGGCGAAGCTGTTCAAACAAGCGGGGATGACATGAATGGGAATCAGCAAGGGATGGGTGGAAGCCAAAGCTGAGGTAGACTCGAGCATCTGGAGTGAAAGGTTTCAGCTCCAGCTCATCCCAGTACTCGGGATAGCAGTAATTGGTCACTGCGTACATCAACCGGTAATCTAGGGAAATTGGGGCGGTGGACTCGAGGGCTGCCTGGAAGGAGGAGCATTTGGAGACCCGCAGCACTGGAAATGGGCGTCCTGCGATCACGGGCCAGAATGAGGTTGGTGGTAGCCCAAACAACCCTTCTGGGGGATCCAGGTGCTGCAGGCTCCTCTGAGTGGCATACAAGAGCTGTTCGATCCGCTGCAGCGCAAGCCAGCTGAGGAGCGAGACATACTCCCTCTCCCTCAAAGAGAACGACAGAAATCCTGCGCGTGCAAGTGGATGTCTTCCTCTGGCTCAGGGAGGGGCAGGGACATGCCGTGGACAAGGACGACGAGCCCAGCTGGGGAAACAAAACCGAAGAGGATCGAAAGCCAAAACAGCCAGCCCCTTACCTTGAGGGCCCAATCGGCGGGACTCATTTTGTTGTCTTGGATAGGGTGGGCCTGTGCCAGGTGAAACTTGAGGGTGGGGTACCATGAGAACTGCCTGAAGCAGATCCAGCAAGCTGCATCCGGGTATAGGTAACACGGCAGGTGCTCTCGCCGGAAGTGGTGTTTTGGCCGGTTGGTCCTCTTGCCACAAAGACTGCAACCAGCAGAGAAAGCTGACAGTGCCACAAGTGGTGTAGCAGCCAGCTCAACGTGAAGGGCTCCGACTTGGCAGCCAGGGGCAATCTGGTTCTGCACTGACCCACAGGAGTGATGGGGGGAACTGTAGTGGAGGACCTGGGGGTCGGCTTCACGCGACGGGTCGAGGAACCCGGCCGACGGCCTGGGAACGTCTAGGACGATGTCAAGGGCAACATTGGTGGGCCATTCCAAGAAAAACTACGTCATAGAGGTACACAAGCGCTGTTTTCCAGGTCAATTCTTCTAATAGCACTTACATAGACCTCCTGCTTGGTAGCGAACGCTGTCTTGTGCTTGTCATCTTCTTCAATCTCTCTGTGATCTCTTCTTCCCACTGAGATCTTTTACTTTCTCATGCATTTGCTTTGCATCAGTTCGATGCAATCTCTCCAGCTCATCACACTCTTTGTGCGTACTATATATATTCTGAATAGTGTTGTCAAGATATATAGATGTAACAATTTTATCCCCGTTGGCACAGTAACGTCGCCTGGACGTCATTTCTAGGTCGTTCTCTGACGTCATTTTTTTGTCGGAAGTGCAACACTTTTTCATGTTGTACCGACGTCGAGATTCAGACTTCGGTTTGACGTCATTCTTTGGTCATTCCGACTTTGGAATGTCCTAATAATGACCTACAAATTACGTCGATACAATTTTCATATAATGACTTCGCATCAAAGTCATTTTTAATGTTTCCTCAATGAAGCAACTTTTTGAGGGAGTCAACCCCTCGAAAATTTTATCTTACCAGAAAGCGATTGGACTTTTTTACCAATTTTAACAAAACTCTACATTTGTGCTGGTCACATCTTTACTTTTGTGCTGGTCACATCTAGTCATACCAAGTCCATCTCTGTTGTCTGTGATTCTTTCTAGCTTTAAGCCTTTATTTTAATTGAGTTTGTGTCTCAAAGTTTGTGTCTCACCCGTTAGCATTGATTTTATGAGATACTTTTACATTTCTTGTGAAGACAATTCTTACGTTTCCTGTTAACCGTTGGAGGCAATAATATAATACTTTTTGTATCAAGAGTGCCACAAAATTCCATCCATACATACATACATATTCATTTGGAAATGACGTCGACGCGACGGCAGTATATGACCTAGAAGTGACTACTTTCTTGAAGATATATCTGTGAAAAATATCACTTGAAAATGTTTTGCTTTTATTGAAAATATTTATTGGTCAAAACATAAAACATGTGGAGCTAGAGGATGACCTCCACCTCCTCGCTTTTGAGGCCCGTATTTGTCGTGGAGTCCGATCTCGTTTTCGACCACCTTCTCTGACATTCCTCCAGAGGCCATCAAAACGCTATCTAATAATAATAATAATGATAATAATAATTGACTTTATTTCTTTGGCGCATAAATCACATAAAACAATGATTCAGATGTGTATAAAAACGAGATAAAACCATCACAGTTAAAAACATAAAACATAAATGCATAAAATAGTTCTGTGATGAAAAATAAAATATTTAGTCCATATAATTTACATACTTGATAGATTGGAGACCATGCAAATTATTTCTTTAGCACCAAACCAGTATACAAAGTGATAAGTTATACGTGCATAGAATGATGGGATGCTATATACAATTATAATATCGAAATTGAGATAATTATTACATACCAATGGTAATTTTAAATAGGGGACTGTCGCCATTTTGTTTCATTCATTTTTGCGAACAGCGAACTGTGTAATTTAGGCCTACCGGCGTCATAAAATATACATGACATATTTCTCGGGTCTTCAGAATCTAGTTTCAAGATGAGAAGTAGAAGGTCCAAGTTCAGTGATGCTCAGTCAGATAACGAAGATTCAAAATGACACCTGCAGTACTGTTTTGAGAAGTTGTATACATTACTTGATTTATGATGAATTTTCAGCGAATGCAAGTGTGAAGTTGGTCATTCGTTGCGTTATTATTGAAATAATCCAAATGCGTGCAGATTTTTTATGTATTTTATCGTTGTACAAAACAGAAATGCCGAAAAGGCTGAAAGTTATCTTGAGATAACAAAGCTTAGAGAAAAAACAAACCAAAAAAGCTACTTGTGTACTATGAAGTCTAATAGTATGAGGATTATACAATTTGTCGCTAAATCCTAAAGTGGAGTCTTGCCAAGCTTCATATTGTTCAGCTTGGTTCTGATCTGTGGAAGCGTTCTGTTGAGGCGTTTCTGAATACAGATCATATCGCTGTTAGAAATCCTCCCTCCAAACTTCAAATATTTGTCAAAGCTTTTGACTAAGACTTGATTCTCATGCTCAGTCCATTTCTTCCTTGTTCCTAGAATAAAGAATTTATCTGTTATACCTAATATCTTGAAGAAAGATATCTGGCGTTTCCAGAGACCCATGTCCTCAAGTCTGCCATTAGTTTGGAATCCAGCTAAAATTAATGGGCAGCCAGTGCAGCCGGTGGCATTAATGTTATCTTCCATAGAAAGAGATTTATCTAAAATAACACCGAGATTTATCACCAAATGCTCAGGAAATAAAATTACATCACCAACATTAAAATTACGACCAAGAGAAACATAATTTAAAACACTTTTAGAAGCAACGATTATAAAATTATATTTAAGAGTCATTCAGCTTCAATTTCTTGGCTGCCATCCAATCTGACTGCGTCAATGCAGTGTTCCATTTGGTTAAAAGCAGTGTCAATATCACCAGGATTGAAAGAGATGTAAATTGACGTATCGTCAGCATAAAAGTGGTAGTGCACTTGCTGAATGTCTAAAAGAGAAGCAAGCTAAGTGGTATACAAAGTAAAAAGTACAGGTCTCAGAACTGATCCCTGATATGTCATTTTGCTGACAGCAGGCAAATCGCTGACCTCAAACTTTTGCCAAAACTCCTGCCACTGCATAACATTGCCACTGAACTTTGGCAACTCCAATTTGAGCAATGCAACTGCAGTGCTACAGGAAGATGGTCTTCTTTCTTCTGTGAGGGAGGGGGAATGCTTCAGCACCTCCAGATAACGTATTGCACGTCAACGCAGTGACGATAACTCCTTGAGGAACTCTTACGCCTCATCACCATCGCCTTCATAATCCACGTCGTCCAACGTCACACTGTAATTGCGCTGGACAGCCCTCAGCTCATCCAGTGCCATCTCCAGCTCACCTAAATGGAATCGAACGTCGAGCACATTGCCGTCGGCGTCGTCCAATGCCACCTTAAACGAAGAGACCAGCATACGGGTCTGCCGACGGGCATCCCGACGTCTTTTCTCCAAAGCGGCGATCGCTTTCTTGCCCATATCAATGATCAGGTATCAGAATGGTAACAATAATGCATGGAAAAGTACAGGCCTAAACACTGGGTCTGGACACCAAAAATGTTGCGGAAACAAAGTCAACCACACTCATATAAAAAGTTCTGGGAATAACAAAGGCGTCAGAGCTTCTCGGGCACTTGTGCGTTGAACCAAACATAGCGAGCGAACGATTCATGTCTCAGACTATTAGTGCTCACGGTTGTCATACAATGCGCTTTGTCAACGTCTACCAAAATTACAGAGATGACATAATAGTGGTTCTTGTGTATTATAAGTTGGAATACAACCAAAGTTGTATTGATACATGATCACACCTTCTCCCTCCTCAACCAAAGCTTGCTGCACCTCACCACTCATCACTGAACATATTATAAGTTTGAATATAACAATAGTTTCATAGGAAAGTTAGTCTCACCTGTTTCACTGAAGTTCCCTTCAAATATGGCCTTCCTGACCTTTTTGATGACTGGCATGCTGGCTGACATGCTGTCACACCCAGTGATGATGTTCAGTCGTCTCGTCGCGGGGTTGTATGTAAGCCGGATTGTCTTTGCCAGCGCCAGACAATTGAACCATCTGAAAGTTGATGAAATCATATCTTTATTGTTACATTTGTCAAGCAAGTTAGAAGGGACAAATACCGTTGAATGCATGCCGTTAAAAATGGTATTTACATTTGTGGAGTGCATGCGATTGCCCCACTCCAGCATGCTAGATGCCTCAAACCGTTCTCTTTGCGGGAAAAGCTTTTATTCCTATACCACTTTTATTAACATAATTATTCAACAAATAAAATAAAATTAGCCAAGTTATTTTCATACTTAGTCCAACAATTATTTATGCAAAAGTCTGCGAAAATGTGAAAGAATATCTCCAGCACTTTCACAATTATTGTTACCTTACTCAACACTTTGGCTAATATTTATATATATTTATACACATACTTTATTATAGAGATAGTTATTTACTTTCAATGATTTCTCTTCTCCTCCCCAGGGCAACCTCAACACCAGTGCGTTTGTTATGTGAGGAGATTTTTGAATGGCGTTTGAAGGAACATCCAGAGTTCGCGACCTTTTGTGGAAACCACCAGTATGACGCATTCCTCAATGACCACTCTCAACCGGCATTTTACAGAAGAAAGGTTGAAACGTTTGAACTGCGATTAATTACATCGCTTTACATTAATTACATTACATTAATTACACTAGTTCTCACGCAGTTAGACGCAGAAGCATTCAAAGTTAAATGCAACGAACTAAAGAATATCAGCATGTCTGAGGACGATCGCTTGGATCTACTACTGATAACGAATGACATTGACAGGTACATTGAAGGATTGCAGTGTGAGGGGTATGTCATTTAACTAATCATTCAATCTTTAAAATCAATCTTGCAGTTTTGCCTACCCTTTGTCGTTCATCTCTGGCTTTCCTCTCGATTTCCACCAACTTCTTGCTTGGATGAAGTTTGAGACAAGCGAGGACTTTGAAGTTTATTCGATGCGCTTGAAAGCTCTGCCTCCTCGAGTATTAGTCAGATTGTGATCTGTATATTTCAATTAAGATCAATCTTCCAACAGCTTGGTCAGGATATTGAGAATATGCGGTATGGTATGAAAACTGGCAAAATGTATCATTCGTGTTCTATGGTGAGGAGTGGGAATTGGTGCGCTATTATATATTTCTTGCTTGTGTACTTCAGGACGGGGTTGTCGACATGTTGAAGGATGTGATTG
>KB308519.1:75528-101331 GCA_000328365.1 Capitella teleta
CACCTACCATGTTTCTCATCCTGAAACAGTAAAAAGGTCAGCCAGAGTGCACCACGCATGCGCTTTCGTTTCGTAAACAACAAAGATGTCCTTTTATGGCGAAGATGCTCTGCTCTGATTGGCTGAAATCGATAGCTCCACGAGGGGAACGGAACCAATCAGCCATCAGCCAAACCAAGCCATCAGCTGACGTTTGCCTCCTATACTTTGCAATGGAAGCCATTCTCCCATAGGCGCAATGCTAACCCCGATATTCGGAATGCATTATTTCCTTACGCTTGCATCCAGGCATGGTGTTTTTGGCACGGAATGCTATCAATTGGTGCTATAAGTCAATAGAACATCACTTAAAATTTAGTTCCCCATCCCTTTAAGCTCTCCTTTTCTCTTTCTGCTTGATGTGCTAATGTTTCAGCACATGCAATTCAAACTGCATTGTTCAGGCGTGTCTTCCGACCAGCGTTCCCTCAGGGCAGCAAATCGATGACAAAAGTCACTTCTGTCGCCAAATCAATGGACATTTACGGGACCAACACAGCCAGAGCAGGGGCCCATATTTACTCGAAGGCGAGAGTTGTGAAATGCTATGTATGAATTTATTAAATGCAGCTTAAAAAAAAAGGGGGGGGGGATTAATGAGATGAATAAGGATTCTACCTCACGGCTGCAAAGCGTACATCACGGGAATTTTTCTGAAAGAGCTTCATAAAAAAATCACGCTTAATGTGATTTTGAATGCATATCTTATGCGATTTCATTTGCAATTCTTGATTTCAGCTTTTTGGGTGATTAATCCGAGACTTTACCTGGAAATCAAACCAGAAAGTTGTTTTTGAATATTTGATTATAAAAAATATACGGCAACGAATTTGCAATAAGCAAGGTGCTAAATATGTATTCGTGTTCATTGTTCAAATCTTCAAAACGTCTTTATTACGTCATTATCCATTTAATACAATTCTCCTAATTGTGTTCTATTTTTTTTTTTTTTTTTTTTTTTTTTTTTTTGACGAATGAGGGAAGGGGTTAAGGAATATTTCACATCCTTTCTTATAATGAGGCAAAATTGTCAATACAGTAGATCCCTGAACACACAATAAAGCGGTTTACAAACAAACGAATATAGCGAAATATTTGTGAATAATTAATTCAGGCGAGCAACGTGATCCCCCTGGTGATTCGAGCGATTATGCTGTCACCCTCTTTAATCCGACCGGTTTGATGTTCCGGAAATTGACCGGATAAATGGAATAGCTGAATCGCATAAAATATTATGAGCAATTTGCAATATATCAAGTAAGATTAGTGCGCTAAAATCAAGACCTAATTGTGGAAATGCCCGCTCACAAGATAAACCAAGTTGGATTGTGAGATCTAAGTTTTGGTCTGAAACATCAACTATTCCAGCCCACACGCAGAGAGTTCCATTTAAATCGGAGCAAGTCAACCTTTGATATTTAATGAAATAAAATTAGTTATTAAAAAAAAAGAAGATATTTTAATCGTCGGAAACTTTTTATCATAAATATCTAGCCAACATGCTACGCGAAAACAGCCAGGATGATAATGAAGTTTTTATCAGCTTATTTAGAGTTGATCAATCGTCGATGGTCTGTAAACAGCGCTCAACGGATGAGCTGCGATCTTCTGGTAAGCATATGGAAATGCAAATGGCGTCCCATGTGGCTAATCCTGGGGCGTCACGTGATCAATCATGTGACCAGCTCTGTCATTACCACCGCTTTAATGGGCACTAATTTTCGCGGAGGGGTGTTGAGGGAGGGCGTGATGCGGTTCAAAGTTGACGTCATTCTCAGAAACGAGTGATCGTCGTTTTCGCGCCATTTCTGATTCAGGATCACGTTTCGTCTGCGACGTGCGTTCGGGCATCAATGAGGAACGCTGATCTCCCGGATCGCGTCCTGACAGCCGGATCTCTAACTGAATAAAAACAGGATCTCCCTTTGATTGTGGACTGACACCAAGGGACCTCATCACTTCATCCTTCATCCGCGGAGGGATTTGTTGGGATCATATGGGCGATAAAAGGCAAAAGAGAGACGCGCGAGACTCTTGTTGACCTCTCGCGAGACCTGTCCGAGATTGCGGGAGCATTTTGATGCCATTTGTCTCGCAAGATCCCCAATAATCCCAAAATATCACATCGAGTCGTGACACATGCCTATTGCGGCTGCAAGTGGCCCGGGGGTGGGGCATCGGGGCACGCTAAGCGGACGGCCAGCAGCCCCCAGGGACTACTGCGGCGTTAACTGCACCGCTGGACAGTGGTCAGTGACTGGACAAGTGTTATTGCACCCCGCGGTCAGTGTGAGCCACCAGATCGGTCGCTTCGGGCATCACAGTGCGTGTGACACCGAGATAATTCATGTATTTCTTGTTAGCCGGTGAAATGACCAATGGGAATAGGCGTTTGGTCTCCTTGTGGTCACTTTACGGCAGCTACAGCACTCAACCACCGCAAAAGACGGCCTGTTTGGGGTATGAATAATGAATTGATTCAATATTTGGATGAAGCCCTTCGTCGCTTCGCTACTCCATTAGCATCCAAGCCAACATCCATCATAGCCCGATGGGCGATAATAACCGGTGAAACATTGCTGCAAATCCGCCTGGGTGCCCATGCATGGCTTATAAGTCCACGTAAGACTTCTTCGTCGTCTTCAGCGACATCGCTCCTGCCATTTTTCTGCCTGTGCTAATATTTATCAAGCGAAACCCACAAAAGCGCGAGCGAGCGGAGACGAATGTCTCACAATCATTCTCCAATTCAGCCGTTTGACACATCAGCGTAAGAATAAAGATACGCTAAGAGACATCAGCGGTCTCCGAACGCCTGTAAATATCGTTCTCCAGCGCCCGAGGCCTTTATTTTATGCTTGTATGGAGCCGGCAACAAGAATGGTATTAATATCAATTTACTTGGTGCGCTTGTCAAGGCCCAGTTTTAAGCACCGCCTTGGGACGCAGCACGTCTCGGGAAAGTGGTTCCGCCGGCCGCTGCACAATTACTCCTGCCATGTATTACTGCGCCGGGCTTATTTCTTCCGAGTCATCGGTCGAGATTGGAAAATATGAGTTCTTATGGCTGGTGAAATGGACAAGGGACTCAAAGAAGCCGACGTCAATTTACATGCAAATGGAAGTTGTAAGCGAAAAGCTTTGCTTCGGCTCGAATGGCAAGACGAGAAATCCGAAGATCTGCTTCGAGGAGAGCCTCTCTCATTAAGACGCCGACAAGCACGTGTTGATGGCGTTGTAAGAATGTAGTCCCCAATTAATTCTCACGTAATGTGATAGATTTTACAATCGGGCGATTAACCTCACAAGTTCGGATCTTGAATGTCATCATGTGACCCCAATTTAAACTTTGTAATTGTATAAGTATTGTTATTACCCGCCAAAGTCTAAAACTATTCTTAATTTATTCGAGTCTTGGTGTTTAGGACACATATCCCCCACATAGGCTTATGAATCCATTGTTCAATCAGATTTGTGCCATATATATATATATTATTAATGACGAAGTGCTTATAAAGAGCACTGTCTAAGATAGTCTATAGTCTGATTAAGAATGTCACGCGGGTGCTATTTTTTTACTGTTATTTTTTAGAATTACCTCACAATGCGTGAATACTTGGTAATCCGTTTACGTCCTGTCAATCGGACAAAGCAGTTTATATCTTTCTAGAAAAGAGAGAGTTCAAGCTGAGACGAATTGATTTATTATTATGGAAGGATATCGCGTATTTATGTGGATCCGTTTCTATATTTTTTTGCACAGGTGACGGTGAAGCACTGGCACCCAAATCATTTCAGGGCACACCTATATTCTGGACCAATAACTACCTTGCAACCTTTATACGAGATACGTTCTATTAGTGCTCGATGGTGTTCCAGGTGGCCTCTAATGCAATATGCCTCTTTCATCGAAGCAGGTAATAAGCAGTTCTCAAACCACGCCTTCTTTTAGATCGAGTTTCCAAAGGTGTCTGCTGGCGATACGCTCTCGCGCCTTTCTTGAAAAGATGCATTCGAGCGATGTCAACAGCCACACTCTGAAAGCAATAAACTGTCAAGGCAAATGTTTACAAAAGCCGAGAAGAAATTGAGACCCCTTTTCTTGCAAGTGTGAGAAGTAAAACTATCAAAATAACTTTTACGACACTCTTGAAAGCAGAAAAACCAAAAAAAATATATGAAAAACCAAAAAAAAAAAAAAAAAAAAAAAAAAATCACCATCATCTTCATACCTATTAACGTATTTGTATGTGTGCTCAGAACCTAATGTTTATTGACAGACTTTACATATTGCAAGCAGTGAAAAATGGGAAAATAATATCTTGAGACGAATCAAAGGTTTCTTTGATGGGTGCTCAAGGATGAGGCTTTGAATGGAGGCTAAGTCAACCAGACCCTCGCTTCGTTTAGGAGATGAGCATCCCCGTAGCTCTTGAATGGCCCGACGTTTCGTATATATCTTTTATTCTCACCTTTCACAATAGGTGCAGGTGTGCTCGCTCTGACCTCATGACGAGACTCAGAAGCAACACTATTTACTCTGCGAATAAATGCCGTCTATTCAGACTTGGATGTTCTTGTGGTTCGTGTGTATATATCTGGAATTCGACACTGAATAGATCTTCTTAGCTACCTGAAGCTCAGTTTTCTAACTAAATATTTAGTTTGAGATTTTTTTCTCACTCGTAAATAGTTATAGCTATTTAAATAGTAGACAATCGGGGTTGACGTATTAGAATTAATATTAAAAGTGTACGTGTGAAAAGGTGCAAATTGCGGTTTTATCAAATTTTTGAATGACTCCGCTTTTCGCTTTAGCACTTGATACCTCCAGTTAACCATGCTAACACCTATTCGCAATAATATATCCCAACCTCGCAATTATTAACACATAGATTTAGAATATCTATTAACTGTCACCGCTATCAGAGAACTGCGCTGAGTGATTTGAAACCACGATTCAGTCGTAATTACCCACGCATACCTATCACAATAATGTGTGATTAGTGATAAATTTTGTTATTCACAATGTCAAATCAATTGAGACCATAAGGGTACACAAAGATATTGAAGCCGTTTAAGTTCCCACATTCATGTGCAAACGCCACACAACAATCGAACAATTAAATTAATTAAATTAATTAATCGCAAATAAAAGAATTAAAAGCTAAACTCAACCCGCAGAATATTACTGACGTACGACATCCCTTGTCAATTTCAGATTTTAGTATTATCCATTGTGTTTTATTTTTTTATATATATATTAGACAGGGAAATAACAAACCTGTGTATCCATTAACACGCGAATCGTATAATGATTATATACATATATTTCTTTTGTGATTTTATTGCTTTGAAAATTTATCTGGATGATATATAATTATATGCATATCCTGGTATCATCATATAACAGTAACGCTTTTCGTGGCCGTGATTTAATGTAACTATACCGCATTCAAAGTGCTTTATATGTTTGTTATGTATGACTGCTTTCGTAACTTAATTATTGAATCATACCTGTGATTCAATGTGAGGGTGTTTTATACTTATTTTCATCTGTTTGAAATCTCAAATTGATCTATAACATTTCAACTCTCATACTTGTGCTCAGCGATCAAAATAATAGTAATTTAGCTCAATCAAAGATCACATATAGCGAGGCTAAGTATAATTTAACCCCTCTCCCGTCACTAGACATTATAAACAACACCCCCTGTTAACCGGCCTTGCCTTCGCAAAGTACTTAATCACAGCCCACTGTTAACCTTACAGGGAACCCAGCAATCTTCCTAATTCTCCAAGTATTTTGCTCTCACTCCTTTAAACGTTTTACCTTTAGCAATAATAAACACGTGATTACGGTGTTCAAAGCTATCGGGTGTTCCATCTGACACTTATACTGTAAGCCGACACCCGCTGCAGAGCACCCCGCTGCTACTCTTTAGCCACCGCGAAGGGGGGCACACGTGAATTGGCCATCACCAATCCATCAAGACGCCAGGACGACCCGAGTGGAACCCTAATTATGGGGTTGAAAAGCTCCTCACGGAGGTGGTAAGACCAGGTGCAAGAGGTCCGTAAGACGAGATATTGGTAGGTCCTTCGCTTCAGTGAATGACAACGGGTTCTTCGTTTTTTCTTCCTCTATTCGTATGCTTAGAGGTTCTTTGATATATGCTGTGTGTAGAATTCTATATCGTGTATTTGCTTAAAGTAGCGAGGTGTGTAAATAAGTCTTAACACGGTTCGAAGAGTTTATGCACGCACACCTCTTCGTAGATATGCAGGTGCAACTTGCTATATGTAATGTTATGAGTTTAATTTACCGCGCTATGTTTAATTAAACATTTTGATAATTTGAATTTTTACAAAGTTCTCCTAATTTGATCAAATTTATCTTCATCTGCTCCAACACCATTGTAGTGTGCTGTCATTTGTTTCTCAGTCTGAAGTTTGCTTCCATTATGCAGCTCTGTCTTTTGCATAAATTATGTGTGTCAGTGCTGTCCATAATGTGTATTGACTAAATTATGTATCGATCAATTAACCTCTTGTGTCATATTTTGGTGTAAAAGCGGGTAGATCTGTCAAAAGCATTTGATACGCTGGACCACATCTCGCACTCCGGTGCAGCGATGGAGAAACTATGGGGTGTTCACATCTGCCCCGATTGACACCCGAATCAGGTACTGTTCTTCCTTGTGATTCGTTATTATTAATTTACCTTCGGTCTACAGTTTACAAGCATACCTTGCCCATACTTGTCCTTACACCGCAAGAGTCGTTACAATTTATTCTTGACTCATCGCTTTGGCCACCAAACGAACAACTGTAAGCTTTCTTGCCATGAACATTGTTCGAAATTAATCAAATTATCTCTACAACATCTAAAGCGCAAATTCAGATGTTGTAGAGATATCATTCAATTTCGTTCACTAATTATTTTGCCTAAACATGCCGCCATCGACATTACATCTATCAGCATTTGCAAATGTTTCGTCAAATGCGAAGGCAATGCTTGTAATTTTGAATCATTTGTCATGTCTTTAATAGACAAAGCCGTTGCTATATGGCTATAGCCGTTAAATTTGCGTTTTAGATGTTGTAGAGATATTCTGATTAATTTCCAAGCACCGCCTTCGCATTTGATGAAACATTTGCAAATGCTGATAGTTGTAATGTCGATGGCGGCATGTTTAGGCAATTAGACAAAATAATTAGTGAACGAAATTGAATGATTATCATGAAGACGATACTTACACTTGATTGTAACAAATATTGATTGCGATGCCAATTTTATTTAGATATAGAAAGGAATTGTAAGATGTTGAGCTATGGTACAAAACGCCATGTTGAAATTATCCCTTTTTTTTTTGGCCTTATACCCGGCGCCCGATTTATTGGCACAAATCACATTTAACTGCAGCACGAAATTAGCCACAATTACTGCCCTATGAGATTTTTTTTTTCTGTTTTTTTTTTTTTTTTTTTTTTTTTCTGTTTCTTTTTTCTTTTTTTCTTTTTTAAGTGGGGGGGAGGGAGTTCATTGGGGAATATATTAACATGGGATGCTGCTATGTTCTTCTTCCAACTTCATTTGACAAAATAAAAAGAGTGTCCTACAGAAATGTTTTACTGAGGTTTGCTGTGTACTACTAGTATGACAAATTCAAGGAAATCTATACAGGTGGACAGGAGAGTTTTGCAATCGCGTTCGCTTTCTGGATGTGTGGATGTGCAACATAACTCAAGCTATTGAGTCATTTCTACTTCTAAAAAAAAAAAAAAAAAAAAAAAAAAAAAAAAAAAAAATTCTTTCAAGATATGTAAATTATGGGCACAGTTTAATTTGACACAAAATACCAGGAAATTGATTAATTGATGCGACATTTCTATAAAATTATGGGCCAAATTTGCACAAAAAGTAAGCAAGTCCATTGTCTGAACCTACGCCTTTTCGCAATTCTATGCAAAATAACCATCCAATTGAGATGAACATTTAAGATCACGTTAAAAAGCAGAACCAGTATCGACTAATTGGTGTAAGTCAAATGCTCTCGTGGAAGCAGTTTCCGAGAACAACGGTTCATTTAGCGGAGGTAATTAATTATTGGCTTTTCCGATGTTCAATATCCAGCGACTTAACGAAATCGACAATTTGTTCACGATGACCGCGTTGGAATCAAATCGCATTCGCTATGAACTCCAAATATTCTCAAATTAAAATTTTTGATCAATAACACTAATTGTAATTACACATATATATATAATATTGTGACCCTTCGGCCATCGAGCCGAAACCCGCACTAAGTCGCTAAGCATATTGCCGAGAAACAAGCCTTGAGAGGTCGGATGGGTTCAAAATGTTGATTCTCTTGTTTTGATGGCGAAATAAAGAAAAGATCTCTTTCCTCACATACAAGAATCATATCAGTCTGTGACCAAAAAGTTCTGATATTGTGTGTATAATTAAGCCTATTGTTTACAGATGAATCAATATGAATCTTTGCCAACCTTTTAACGCGAATATCTCCTGTTCGATTACATGAAGTGTTGACCCGTAAACTGGCTGTAACTTTCGAAATACGCGCCCGATTTAGATAATTCTTGCAGCAAACTGAATGGATTTGTGTCAGCTATTTGGAGACATTAAAACCTAAAAATGCGACTTAGTGCGAGTTTCGGTGCGAGGGGTCACATATACAGAGTGGGCCAAAAGTAGTCTATCAACTCCATGTTAAAGCCAAAATTCTAAAATTAGCTAAAGTGCATGAATTATTAAAAAAAAAAAAAAAAAAAAAAAAAAAAAAACTACCTGGTATGGATTGACTATGTTATTTTGCGTCTATTTATGCAGAGAAACCAAGTAAAAAGTCAATTTTGAATGAGGGAGGAACATTTAAATGCAATTTAAATAGCACTCTCAAACCAAACAATAGTACGAGAGCGTTGCCTTAAATTATGCGTTCAATGAAGATTATCCATATAGTCCGGGGCTCTGTTTGCCGCCAAATATATCTACGAAACCGTCTTTTACCGGAACGATTCTTCCCGACTCTTTTCCAGTCGAGCATATGGACATAGGCCCGCAGGCACACAGCATAATGAGGTTTGCTGGCTTCAATAATTCAAAATCATCATTCTCTGAAGCTTAGTAATAATTGGCAAAAACCTGGGCACTATCTCTTCACCTCCACGCGTACCTGTCGTTATAGCGAGACCCGAGGGTACATCACGAAGGGCCTTTGATCCACCCGATCGCTTCATCACGGTGTCTTGTGGGTATATACCATGTATAATAGATGCAAACGACGGCCATATGCTTGCTGGAAACACGTGTTCATTTTTCATTGCCAATTATATCGATAAAACAATGCAGTAATTAGAGTTTGCCAATATGGCGGCTATCTGACTTCCGGTGGTCCGCGCGAAACGATCCCGGAGATTCGTCATCATTTGTCAGACAGAGGCCCCATCATCATCGCTCAGCCGCTGGGCCGCCGGAAGCCAGGCGGGCGCCATATTTGCTCAGAAATGGAGCGACCAATCACAGTCCACCTGGGAAGAAATGTCCCACATAATAGCTGACCTTCGCCGCATTAAAACAGTCTCGATAAAAATTGAAGCGATTCATCAAATCTTTCTCTGACAAATCGTCTTGTAAGAGCCCCGCAAAAGAAAAGACCAACTTCTTTTCATGCCCTTTTAACAACCGTCCTTTCTCTCATCACAGAAGACGGAAGTATTCGAAGTACTTAAACACCTCTGTTTCAAAATGCAATATGTTCGTTTAATGGTCGGACATCGCCAATCTGCTCTCGATCGGAAGTCTATGAGCAACGTTAAAGTCGTTTTATTGGTTTTACGTCTCAGTTTGGCCTTCTGACTTGACACAAATTTCATTCCACATCAAACGAATAAAATATCCCATGTTTTGTATAATTTATAAATGTCCATTTACCGTTCCTGGAAAATGACATAATCGTATATTAATAGTATAACTCACCAGGTAAAAAGATAACAAGAACAGTATGCTAGATATCTTGACAGAGCTAATATCAACACACCGTCCACTTCAAACGGAATTCTTAAAGCAATTTTATATACACTGGTGAATGAGGGGCATGCACACATGTTTATATATGATTTAGCTATTTCCCCGCAGGGATGTTTATTTTTCTAGAGACTTCTAAAAAAGACTCAAATTTTGCGATTCAGCGGATATCGGTAATTCAGCTTTGGGTAGAAAAAGGGGAAAAATACTTTTTAAAGAGTTTATTGTTGGTTTTGACGGCAAGTTGTTGCCGATTCGTGCTTTTGTGTTATTTTTCGCATTCTCCCGATACCAATGTCGATGTTGATTCAGCCGCCTGGCCGCACTGCGAATCAACAATTGACGTCTCTCAAGCCTTTGACGGCGGCCATCTTGGATAATTGAATGCGCATGCGTCTGATGGGATTAGAGATGGCGGATGTACACACAACTGCGCATGCGAGGAACAATCGCAGCAGAATGCTTCCAGGTAACAACGTACTGTTATGACATCAAACATTAAACGCTCCTGCCGTGACGTCACTATGCGCTTGTCTGCCTCCTGTTGTGAGCAGATGGAACCCTTGTGAAAACTTCAGAAATCGACGCCTTTGAGACATTTTAATACCGCGACAAACAAGGAGGGTTTCATAGATGATGGCATGCCCTTATTGCAGTCACGCGGCCGCCTGAACAATACGATTAAAGACCAAATCTAACATATATTATTTCGACACAACAATATTATCAATAACAAGTTTTATGAAATTCGTGTATATATGCAGCAGAACCAACTTCGCGATGTTTCATTCAACACTAACGGAAGATAATATGATTACCCGAACAATATACGCAAAGGTAAAGCAGGACATTTTGTATTCATATAATTATATCCACGGGATATACTCGTTTTTTGGTGGCAGATTATCGTTCCAGTCCCGCAGTTGGATAAAAGAAGCTTCAATATATTGTCTGATGGACGTTATAAAATCATTCTAGATTTCAGAATGTACCTGTTTACGTGTTTGTATATCGTTTTTAATGTATCAGTTAGTGATATCGTAAATAACACCAAGTGTTTGAAGTCAGTGTACATCTCATCAAACTCCTCTCCTTATTCACGCGATCACGAACTGATCAATGGACACGTGTACTGACAGTGTACATGTATACGTAATCACAATATATTTGATCCTATAGTGCATTAATATCACACTTAGCATACAGGAGGATGACACAGCATTGTAAGTTGTCAATAAAATGATGATAAATGAGTCAATTAGAATGAACAAACTCTGATTGCAACGCTGAACGCCGAAGGTTTCCTTCAATATGGTGCCATCAATCATATCATACTATAATGCCGTTTCGATCATTACCTTCAATGAATGTCGATGAACTCGAAATAACCATACAAATATGCTAAAACATTAAAATTAATTACACTCGGTAAAAAGAGAGAAGCTATAATTATGTCGCTTAGGAAAATGTTGAACGTTTAGCCCCATCTCTCCCAACACTCACCCCTCCTACGTGATAGAGAATAATTGAAAGGAAGAATTTAATTAAAAATCCAAAGCCGTCATTCAGCGCACCATTCCCCCCCCCCCAGCATAACGTAATAAAATATGGTGTGGATAACACCTTTGAACTTTGAACTTTGATGGTTACGTCACGTGTTGGCGAAACGCGTTACTTACGTCAAAATATTATTGCACTCATTGAGCACAATTAAGCCAATGAAGTTGAATGAATGGAAGGGAGGAGGGAAGCAAGTACTCCTGCACCTGTTATTTAATTAATTGTAGTTGTAAGCAGGGCGTTTCATTGCAACCTTTAAGCTTTGTTTATCCAGATGTTGTCATCGCAGATTTGTGTAATCATAACAGCATTGTATCAACTTATGCATGGGTAAAGCATTGATTGGAAATGGCGTGAAGGTTTGTACCTGAAAACTTATACATGTAGTAATTAACAAAGACGGGTATGTAGGTTGTAATTATCATGTATGGTGAATTCACTCAATTCAGTAAAAAAATTGACATTTGAGTTGATTAAATTTACCTTCTTGTCACAATTCACTGGCTCAATGATGATTATTATGTAATGTGTACCATTAGAGCTAATGATTAAATCAATATCTCGATATATAGACCCATGATGAGTCACTTCTATCAAGAGGTAAAGCAATACAGTTAATAATGCATCCATTGGCATTGCTATAACCTACTCACGCGAATCACCTCTGCTTAAAATATAATCTCATATGCAGAATATGACAGCAGCGCCCATCCAGAAAGGATAATGACGAATATATGTAATACATACGTTATAAATCATCACAAAGTTCTGCTCCAAAGTACGCTACAGTATCAATTATCGTCTTTGTCGATGTCAAAAAAAAAACAAAAAAAAAAAAAAAAACAACAAAACAAAACCAGCAGCTACATGCATTTATATCTGATAATTTGACGCCATAACTCTTAGTAATGCCTTAAACCTGCATCATTGACTCGGGATTCTATTATAGCTGCCTTCCTTTCAATCGCACAAGGAGAAAAAGAACAAGAAAAAAAAAAAAGAGTGTGAGATGAGCATGATTTGACCTTGTAGCAACAAAAACAATCTACTTCATAAAAAGTTGTACAAGAGAGATAAGTCGATTACAGAGGTGTGTTTTGCGAGTGATCAGCGTGGATAAGAGAGCCAATAAGTTGATCAGCATCCTCGCCTTATTGCTAAGCAGCGTAATTTCCATGTCAGATAGTCATCATGCAACAGACAGCAGACGTGAAATGGAATGTCTCACACCTCGACATGATGATGCAACGCCATGGTTTTGGTCTGAAATAATGCAGATTGTTTTGTTAAACTCGACCTCGTATACTAGCATACTATAGGTCTTTGATAGATTTACACTACTGTGGATAAAATATTTATTGAACTCGGTGTGGCATTCTGTCAATGTGAGGAGGATTGAGATATCCTTAATATTTAGCTCCTCCCCTTTGGAACCGCTCATTAATTATGCACGCTGCTCCTTTGTCAATCTGTTTACCTTGATTGCGATCCCATGATGCATCAGTTCCTCCCTCACCCCGAATTGATCAACCCTCCCCCTCCGTCTCTCCCCCTTGATCAAATGTTTTCCCTGTCATGAAATCCTCTGCGGTGTTCGATCTCCGAAGCAGGGTGTGTTGTAAGGTGACTCCACCCCTCCACCGTCTAACATCTCCGTTCAATGCATGTAAAGGGCAGGTATAGAGATAGGCGTAGGTGCATAACACGCCAAGCAGAATCTACATGTAAAGTTATCATTCGAGATACCACAATCTAATGCGTCTTGGTTCAGAATGATTTAAGGAGCTACTAAATTTAATTTTGTGTACTTTTTATTCAGCGCTTGTTGAAATAGAGACTGTTTTATGTATGCTTATATATACAAGTTGCATAAAATATATGTATATTTACCACTCAATTTACATGTTTACATGTACTTGAGAGTTGAAAACTGAAACGAAATTTGTGTATAATATTATGTATAAATAGCATAGCTTGGCAAATTTAACAATCATGAATAACAGGAATCAGTCATTCTCTAAAATATATCTCGCGTTCCCATAGATAACCTTTTTACTTTGTAATTATCAAAGCACATTGCAATCTCCATAATTGGATGCGGAGAAAATGTAATTGACACTATCCACCATTCCATTAAATTCAACTGACGGCATCTTGAATTAATCAGCTTCTTATTTGATAAAAAAACAAAAGAATCGAGACTCATCCTTTATGAAAATAGATTTTACCTATCAAGATATAAATAAAGCATTCTCATAATAATTTTTTTCTTTAGACTTGTTTATTATTTAACCGCTGTGTGCATGTGTCTCGCGTCAAAGACAATGCATAATGTGTACATGGTTTATCGGTGAATTATAAATGAATGAGCTGCCACCATTTAGGAACGAGTACACCTCTTCCGAAAGCTGAACCAGGAACTAAGATAAAATGCAGCTAATGCTGAAGCCATTATTTTCACCTTATTTTGTTGTTATTCTTTCTACAACAAAATTGGAGAAAAAAAAATTAAATAAAAAATATATCCGTTAACAATGTGACACTTCTATTACATAATCAATACACGTATACTATAGTGTACCTTATATCGCGTATGTGTCTGCGCGAATGTTATCTAATCATACTCGTAGTCTTTAGTCCAGGTCACGCAATTCCAGGGTGGCCCTTGAGCACGAATCCCAAAATGTCAATTGAAGGTAAACAGCTATTAACATTCACCCTTCTGGTTTCATTCGCCTGGCATTCAATCATCTAAAATTGTGAATGTTTAATTGCTATTTCAATCGTTTAAGAGGTGATAGGAATCGATGCCCTTTCTTCCATTCTGCTCGTGACATATACACGGAGGCAAACACAATCGCCAGCAGATTGGCCCAAAGAAAAAAATTTAAATAAAATAAAATCCCACGTGATTCGCCTCTAAGCGGTTAACTGAGTACAAATCGATGAATTTAATATTTGTTTGAGAGCGAAAGCATTGCTTCAATTGGTTTGACCGTTCGGTGTATCGGCCAAGCTGTCCTTTGTCCGAAACATAAAAGGCATTGCTATATTTGAACAAGGTCCACAGCGAGATAATGCATGCAGAAACCGAGTTTTATGCCAATATATAATTCAGTGTGGTTGAGTATATATGCATATCATTAAATAATGCATCCATCTAATTTGTTTGGACATGCAAATTGAGAAAGATACAATCAAAATTTTCGGTGATTATCGTGCATGTTATAGATGCATGACATTATTTCATTTAAATGTCATTAATTAATTTAAGAATGTGGAGGATATTTGTATTACATTGGCGTCAGAGGGTTGTTATAGTATGTCATGAAGGGTGTGGAAGAGTTGGGTCAAGTCTCTGTAGTCATTGATTGACTTATTGCATCGAGGGTCATTCAGCACTGCAGCTGTCATTTCCACGTAAAGCGCCATTCTTAACTGGACCCCAATGTGTAATGCTATATTTATATAAGACAGACAATATTAAATTCTTTATATTAAAAGACAGACAATTTAGTGTAAATGAGTAATTGATACCAGGCTTAATATTAAAATCCAAAAGTGCAAAGCTTCAAAATTAGGTATTGCGTAATGAGTTGGTTTGAAGGATTGTGTCTCGTGGCTGATGAGATTTCTACAAAGACCTTCAAGGTGTTGTAGCATACATCATCAACACGAGAGGACCCAGGGCGACTTCGACAACTCACTCCAAAAGGAAACGTTAGTTCTCCTCCCTGAGAGGAGTCTAGCATTCTATGGCCGCGCAGAGCTGTACACTTTCAGAATGCGTAATCATTCTCTATAAATAACCGACTGGGCATAAAAGACAAATCAAGGTCTCAATCAATCTCTAATCTCGTGTAACTCGTCCGAAATTGAAGAGTTGACAAGCTGTCAGAGAATCCTTGAAATACATTTCCTGCAAGATCGTGCGAAATTTGTTTAATGCTAAATTAATCATAGACGTTACATAGAAATGTTTTTGAAAATGAGTGTTGACAATGCTGTAAATTGTGAGTTGGGTCTTGTATATTTTATTAAAAATCTATACCATAAAACATGAGCGTCTATAGGCTGAGTGTCATTTTTGTTGAATTGCTAATTATATAAACTGCGAGTCAGGATAATAAATAACCAATTGAAGTCCTTTGTGGAATGGATATGAAACCAACGCAAATAATTGTACGTCTTAAATTTTCCAAGAACATCTCTGACAATGTTAGCTTAAATTTGAATGTTTAAATACACAATGTTTTCCCTTCATTAATTCAAAATCTGATTTCACAAGACAAAGAAATATCGTATCTAAAAGTATAATCAATGTAGAAAATAAATATGTCTTATAATTACAATGTTTTATTCATTTTGCATGCATGCAAATTCTGATTGACTTCACAAATAAGTTTCGAGGAAAATATGCACATGCGGAATAATTACAACACGTGGTTTGAATTTTTTTAAATAATAGAACACAAGTTATTGAAATAGAGAAAAAAAAAGTCAGTGTCCAACACGATAAGACAAAAAAAGACAACTTGCATTACATAAATCGTGAAAAATATAATATAATTATTTAACCAATATCACCCTGAAGAAAGAACAAATTAAAATAGAAAAAAAAAACAAACATCTCTCTTTTTTGGGGGATTGGAAAGAGAAATATAAATAATATCAACAGCCAACCATACATGTGAACAGGAAGTGAGAACACACGCATGTGCAGTGCATTGACAGTCATGACGGGGAAGCGTTTAATTCTCGTCTGATGAGATTGCGATTGAGGGATTTAGGGCGGTTGGAAGTGAGATCCAGGGAATAAGTGCTACACAACACAGCACCTTAAGACGAGCGCGCTTTTTTCCGCGTGTAAGGGAAAAGCGCGCAATTCTCGTGGGTCTATCTGTGTGTCCATTACGGAGTTTTCGATTAAGAAAAGATTCAATTAGAAATAGGAGAATTGGTGTTTTTGCTTTTAAGCTGAAGCTAGTAATTCGATGATTATACGATTTTCGGTGCCATCTTGTATAATTATATGCTATGTTTCAATGTGAAAATTTGAAGCAATTTTGTGACAAAATTTAATTTACAGCATGTACATCATCGTGTTATGTTTACTATTATAGCCAAATTGAAAATGATTAAATATATAATAAAATAATAATCCAGATGAAAATTAATTATTGCGGACAAATTAAATTGTTCGGTGTGTTTACTTGGTTCACAGATGACCGATGAATGATGTAATAGTAGTAGTAATAATAATAAAATAATAATAATAATAATAATGAGACGAATTGAACATATCTTGAGACCTATAACACCTGTTCATATCGGCACATAATATGACTAGATTCTTCACAACACGACTCATTATAATAATTTATCACAATTCGTTGCCATGGTTACCAAGCACTTTGGTGGACAGATTGTTTCGCTGTTTCAGCTAAGCAAGCGGGGCGTCAGAGTCAGATCAGTGGGCGCATCGCCCGCCGGGGGGAACCTCACCCCGCCCAGGGGTAGCCTCGGGGGACCGGCCGACACTTGCAAAGGGGAAGGTAACCCGGGGAGCCGCGGCGCGAGGAGTCCGAGGCCGGGGAGCGGCTTCATGGGCAGCGGGACACGGCTCATCTCCACGGCAAGATGACTAAGCGCGCTGCCGAGGTGTCTTGCGGCGACGATCTCGGAGACCGGGGGTACGGAGGCCATCTCAGGGGGCGGGAGAGGGGTCGACGCGGCCGCCGAGACAACCGGGGGCTTGGGGGGGTCCCGGGCGATGATGTTCTCGATGGTAAACGGCTGTTTGAATGATGACGCTGGGGCTGAGGGCGCGATGGCTGAAGGATACGGCTGGAAGGGCGGCTGTGGATGAGGAGGCTGTTGCTGTTGTTGCATCATGCGTAGCTTAGCCTGGTATTGCAGGTACAGGGCGGGATCCATCCTGAAGGCGTCTGGATTCATGCTCTGCATAAACGCCGCTCTCTGCAATTGTTGCTGGAGTTTAAATCTCTTGCGCCGTCGAAGGAACGACCCGTTCTCAAACATGTCGCCACAGGAGGGGTGTAGAGCCCAGTACGAACCCTTACCTGGGCGATCCGGGCGGCGAGGGATCTTGATGAAGCAGTCGTTGAACGATAGGTTATGACGCAACGAGTTCTGCCAGCGTGGGGTGTTATCTCGGTAGTAAGGGAATCGATCCATGATGAATTTGTAGATTTCGGATAGCGTCATCATTTTGTCAGGCGCTGTCTGAATAGCCATTGCAGTCAGTGCTATGTAGGAATAAGGTGGCTTCTGGTCGCTGTACGTATTGCGGCCTGGGCGAGGCATGACTGTCTGTAAGTCGAAAGTATATAACAACACAACGTCCCACCTTCACCACTGCTGCGACTCCTAGCTGATTATTCGCAGGTGCAACATTTCGTGCAACTGTCAACAAACAAAAAAGTCGTTTCTATAGCAACTGCACAATCCGGGATTTTTTTTGGGTGAGTCCGGTTGGTTATTGGCGTCTTATCCGGGTTGTAAGAGAATGTATCGAGTAGACACCTTTGTCGCCAATCGGTGATTCTTCCAGGTGAATGTTTGTGGTTGACGAGCGGATTGAGACTTGAGGAGGAGGAGTCTGGGATCTGATTGGGTCGACGCGGCAGGCGATCTGAGGGGAGATCTGGCGAGAGACAAGGGTGATATAGCCCACACAATAGCTTGTTGTCAGGAACAGTTGATTATCAGACTACAATCGGGTGCAAAGCACAGGTTATGTCTGCATATATGCAAATATCCCTCTATGACGAAGCAGCGCTCATCAGCGAATCAGAGAGGTTGATGCACCTGCTGAATTATTCATGAGCTGAAGCTCCGCCCACCCGCGTTGCATCGGAGCTCGAAGAGATCGAAGCGGCGGCGCGGAATCGATCAGCGTTCTCGGTTTACTCTTCTTCGCCAGAACTCACCTTTTGTTAACTAAGATTTTACTTATAAACCATCCGATTCTTCTGAAAGATCCTCCTCCGGTCTGCTGAGCTAACACCTCACTTTAAGTCCACATCCACAGCTGCAGAGCCTCCCCAAAGGACACCCCGTTGCGAGTTTGACGCTTCTGCAATTTATGTCGCTACGGGGCGCCTCGCGACTGCTCTCTTCTACGTGGAAATCGTAAAGAGGGGAGGGGGGAAACGGCAGAAAAATAACAACACTTGCATTTGTTAACAGAAGGTGTGGAATTTATATTAGCTTTTTGTTAAAATATTTTTTTCCCTTGGTATATAAGACCTGATTGTCAGCTGTGTGGTAATTCTATAAGGAATAAATCAGGTAAATCATGCATCTGGAAAGTACTCAGGAAGGGCATAGACCCCCTGTGCTCACAGGTAATTGCATCTGTTATACCAAGCACTGACACTAATATCAATATTTGTCAAGCTTTGACTGCTTTAAGAATTCGACGCTGATATAACACATCTCTCTACCTTTTTTTTTTCTCCTCCGTTATTGCTTATAGTTAAACAAATTTTTGTGTATATATATTAGAAGATAGGATGATGTAATCCCGTGTTTTCCTAATGTTTTAAGGTATGCACAACGTAACGTTATTATTCCTTTGATGTGTCTTTTTTTTGTGGGGGGGGGGGGAGTTTTCTGGGTGGTTTTGTTTTTGTATGATTATTTATTTTAAACTTGGGGAATTAATTAATTAATTAATTAATGGACACTTATAACGTATGTCGTGTTGACATTTGACTGAAAGTGTGGCTCAGAAATGAAGTCCAACATGAGCATTTAATTATGTTTTCATCATGCTGAATAGGCGCTCGGTGAATCATTTAAGATTGTACCCTTGTTCTTGTTATTTTCCCTCATTAGAAATACAAAATCAACAACACTGAAAACCTATTGTCTTTAAATTAATTGATTCCATCTCAGACTTATAATTTAGTAAATAATTGATAACAATCATCATAATCATCATAATCCAAATTATTTACAATTCAATCTGGGAGTGTCTGTCTTATGAGTGATTTGAAACCCGCATCTGCTACAAATGTTGAGCAATCGTTGAATAACTCACAATGTATGCAGATCATCAGAGTTGTTCATAAATTGCGCTTAATTAATATTATTATTATTAATTATTAATTATTATTATTCTCAAATGTGGGTTTAAAATCAAGATAGCTTTAGTAATAAACGATTATACGGTTTGCATAATTATCGATCCGTCATCAAGTATTCTGATTGGACATTCAACAGGCCACACTGCCTGACAGGTTTGCTAATTAAAAATACCTTGAGTACTTGCATTAATTAATTATTTTGTAATTTCGCTGTGAGTACTTGATAATAAGAATCTAAATTAATTTATAAAATATGCATGTTCATGTGTTTGTAGCGGGGAATGCTACTATGTACTAAATTATCAATTATATATTATTAATATATTGTGCATATAAAAATAAAAAGTAATAATAAACCAAAATTATTATTATAAAAGCGTAAAATTCACAAAGATTGTTTGTACTCTGAACATTCATCATGACAATCAGTTAAAAGTTAAAACATTGTTAAACGTACTTAAGACGGATGCGTTTTTTTTTTGTTTTTTTTGTTTTTTTCTTTTTTTCAGCCGAACTCTTTAATAGGCAGTGATGGAAACAGATCGAACAGGAGAGGTAAAAGATTCCATAAAAGAGGAACGCAATGATTAAAAGCGCTATTGTGAAGGCACAATAGGGCCTACATGAGTAAATTCAAGTACATTAATAGTAAGAGTTTAAAGTCCTCACTTGTCGATTCAAATATGCTTCCATCTTTATAAAATCTGGCTTAAAATATGGATAAAAATTTAGACATTCTAATAGTACATCACAGTGGTTTCCCAAACAATGAGCTCTTTCACTGGAAGCCACAGATTAGACTGGGAGCCAGTGCAATTGCTTCAGTACTTCAGGAATAATGTGAGAAAAGTGAATCAACTTTACTAACAGCCTGTAGCACATGAATTATGTAGAATTTGTATTATTAATAAATTACGGCCATTACATGTAATTCTAAAATAGCGAATAGCAAAAAATCAAACCCTGTGGTGAAAAGGCATGCACTAGTATACAAAGAAATATGTGTACAGTTAACTCTAATGCTAAATTTATGCATCTCTGAATACTTTTGATAGCCCACCTGCAGCATCCCAATATAGCATGAAGTGAATCCACTGCTCAATTATAAGCAACACAATAAACGGTGATGTATATTATAGATATTATAGATAACACATATTACCTATTATGCCTCGTATACAAGGTGCTATAAATCACGACTAATTAAGTATAATTACCTATTATTACAGCCGCGTTGGTTTTGATCTATTGTGATTGCCGGATCGTATTTCTCGATCTTCTTCTGACAGCGCAGAACTTCTTTTGTTTAGATGTACACAATGCGTTCGATACAATACACAATACATACATACGATTTACACGAATTGTGCCTTTACGAGTACTTGTCAAAATCCTCGCGTTTTCATTGAACTGATATGTATAACGTTACCCTCACGTTATATATACACCTTACTCTAACGATTTCATGTGTACGCGTCAGCCTTATATAGTTTAGAAATCACGTGCTACTTAACCACACGGACCATCAATTTTGAAGTTTGCGACGCATTGCATCTTAGAACAATGTATAACGGCGTAAAATTAAAAAATATCGTGCGATTGTATTGAGGACTACCATTAATGATATAATTTAATGACTTTTAACAACAGTAAAACTATAAATGGTATATGCCGAGGTCGATGTGTGTGAGTACTGAGCATATTATCTATTTCTACCAGTGTCCATTATAATTATATTATAGATGAATATACCATCATATATCGTTCATGTCGGTTGCAAATTTCGATTGGAAAGAGTAACCTTGGATAAGATGCACAGTATTGACTTAAAGAGGACTTCCTAGGCATTGATTGTTGCAAATTGTGCACAAATTTCTTGGTGCATCGAATTTGAGAGGTTAATAATATCGCTCTCTTAAAGGGCAAGAGTTACCATGGTACATGGTAAGCATAAAAAAAGGATCTACACAACAATACAAATAAATATTCCATGTTAAAAAAAAAGTGTGTAAAAGGCGCTCCAAACATTATCGCGGAGGAATTGCCATTTAGCGAGAGCATCATCAGTGGTACGACCTGCTTGCAAATCTCTATCTTTCCCTGCATGAGGGGGCTAACTTTGATTACCAACAGGGGTTTTCGGTGAAAGCGCGGGCTAAATCCAGAAAAAATTTCCTTTATATAGTTGGAGAAGCCTGTTATACATACTTCTATCACCCCTGACGTCACGAAAAGCTCATGAATATTCATGAGCTTGCATTTGGACGTCGTTTACCCTGCGTCGCGTGCACGCACAGATGCCGGAATGATGGCTTTCGAAATCTGAGGCCTTATGTAATTAGTTGGTGGTAAAAAGTTGGAAGCAAATGATAGTGATGTTACCTGTTTAAATTTCGCGTTCGATTGTCAAATTCTCCTATTGTTAACAACGGGAGCCTACGAGTGGGCAGATCATTCAGCAGTTCCCATGAAAGAAATCTCGCACTCATTTCATTTCAAGTAGTGCTAGTATTCTGCCTGAATAAGAAAGTCGTTTTTTAATTAATTTGTCTTGCGTAGTATTCATATAGTTGACCGAATAAAAAATAAAAAAATATGTGTCGTCACTCATTGAATCGACCTTGACTGAAATGAACAGAATTGTTCTATAACATGTAAACTCGAAGAATGCGACTGGCACCCTGCGATTGCTTATACTATACCCTGGTGTAATAGACACACAAAGATATATTTAATGTATGGACGTATGGGTGGTTTTTAGTACAATGCGCTCCATGCAGCCAGAAAAGGATACATTATTCGGCAGTGGTTGCGCATTTTTCGTCTGGTGCGTTGATTGATGCATTCGAAAGCAATCGCTTTTGAATCCTGTTGCCACGCCCAGATGGACGTGCACACTTGGGACCGTTCACATGTAAATGCACCAAATGCATATATACAATGATATACAATGATTAGGAATTTCATCTAAGACTTTAAGGTTAATACGGAACGGCAACACTTGCTATTAGCATAGATCTAATACATGTGTATTCCAAGACAGCTCGCTCGTGGCCTCTGCCTGTCAATCATTTCGTCCTAACTCGGACTTCGGCTAAATGAGGTCGCCACATGCATTGCTGTCTGCGCTGATATATTCACTATTAATCATAGTCATAATGCAGCCACGAATAGCGCAAAACAAATGCACTATCGCAAAAGCCGATATAACTGTATTCACGTACTTCATTCACTAGGAGGAATTTGGTTCACGGAATACTGAGTAAGTTATGGAAATGATGCAATAGCAGAAGTGCGCATGCGTCAAATGATGAAAATGATGCGTGAATCCTCGTTGAGTTGCGATTCCAACACTTCCATTGTTATTATTTTGTTCTTGGGGGGTTTTAATCGCCTACGTCGTGGAAAAAAAAATACTTGGAAGGTTTTATTATTTAAAATAATTACATGTACAATCAAGACATGGAGAATCTCCACATTATTTCGTTTAGTGTAAAAGCACGCTTCACACTAAATGACTATATGGGGAACTGCCATATTTATACACTAATGAACCCAAAAAAAAAAAAAAAAAAATAATAATAAAAAAAAAAAAAAGGGAAGCGCCAAATACAAGTGCACCTACTCACCGCAAACGAACCAATAGAAATGATGCTCACAAGATAAAAACAAAATATAATTACACCATGGTTTAGTGACTAAGTCAGTTCACAGGGTGCTGAAATCAGCAAATGTCCGTAATTTCAATATTTGCATGGTGGTCATTTCACTGTTGACTGTATATAATTAAACTCCTTTCTTCTGCATTACTGTTTTATTGCCCATTTAGCCAATGGCCACACACCTCCTGCATGTGGATTTAGACGAAACAGTACGTGGGGGCAGCCATAAAATTCACCGGCCAGTGCTCCCCCTAGCGGTGGTTAGTGAAAGGCCTAATTGTTAGGTTAAAAACACCACTTTACTTTGAATTAGAAATTTACAAGGGATGCCCTTTAATTATGGGCTGTTTAAGGGAGGGATCTCGTTGGGTTTGAGTTACAAGTTACTTTAACATAACACCACAGATGTCCATATATTTTGTTTTGCATAACGGCGTAATTCCAAGGCAGCTGCTACTATACTTGGTTGATAGAAAAAAACAAAAAACAAAAAAAAAAAACACGCGCGGAAACGATTTTTATTTGGTTTCATTTTGTTTGAAACTGTGCGACGATCTCTTGAAGGTGTTGCTGCCTCTTGTCGTCCCCCACATGTCAATGTTTCACATTGAAGAGCGTAATAAGTTGATCGCATGTGAGGACCACGTGTGCCGGTGTTTAGCAGAGACAGGTGCATTTTGGGAAGGGTGTGAGAAAAGAAACAAATTGACCTCCAATAGAGCAATTGACTAAAACATGGCACATGCTAAACTGTTACATAAGAGCGAATTAACCAATCAATCACTACACACACTCACGAGAGGCAGATCAAAATTTTCGTGAATTTAATCGGTCAGATTTTGACTTCCGCCGCACTCTGTGCTTTATGTCGATGTAACAACTCACATCATCTACTTTTTTTTATCCTCGTGCCAAACAATGAAAACTATAACAACGAGTTATTTATTTCTTAATTTACTCGGTATAAAGAACAGCGGCGTTCGTGTCAAATTTGAGCCGGCAATAAAACTCTGCGTTCAAATGGGGCGTCTTTGCGACCCCCGGGGACCGAATGGTCATAAAACACCATCATTGGTGACCGAGATGAAGTAGTCGGCCGCAAACACTGTCAACAAGGGAACATTTGACACCCGAAACCGGTCATTATGCTCACCTGACTTGAATAGTGATTAGGAATCGCAAGGGGATTTAGGAATTTCAAATTAGGATAATTGCTATCAAGCGCACGGCCCTGGGGACTAAGGAGAAAGGAATGGACAATGACCTATTTCGTATCTTCTGCTTTTGCTTTTTCCTTTCTTTTATTTGCTCTGTCTTTCTTTCGTTTGTTCTTATTTTTACTTTCTTTTGCTGTTTTTCCCCCTCTTGCTATTTCTCACTATGTTATAACTATCTTGTACCTGTCTTTTCCTATTTCTTGTACATTTCTTTCTCTGGTTATGCCTTCTCCATTTCTTTCTATTGCTATTTTTTTCTCTATAATTTGCTATTTCTTTCAATGCATTTAGTTTGATATTCGATTACTTTTTATGATTCATTCTCTTTGTTACTCGTAGACACAGACATTTTCTATATTTTGTTCTTTATTCCTTCCAATAAATAACTTCCCTTTCCAATTCCTAACTATCCCACCAGTGCTCCTTTATCTGCCCAATTCCTTCGTTCTGTGCCCGCAGCATTTGTTTTGTGACGCAGTCATTAATCACGACACTCAATTAATCCTCTTCAGCGTCTCCACTGGAGCTGAACGAGACCAATCCTGGCGAACATCTTGCGTCGCCAATCCTGCCCCTCAGAGAAATGGGCCACAATATGGCGCAAAACCTCTTGCCTGTCCATATAGGAGATAATTGGTGCTCTTGTAAGGGGTGTGCATCTATTAACGGAATGTTTAATTGAGGACTGATTCTCTAACAAATTGCTTCTTTGATCTTTTACTGGGTGTGTGCATTCTGTAATTTGTGCTCAACTTTTATTTTTGTGATTTCGTTTTGCGTGAATATACGCAAATTGTTGACATTGTTTCGGATTTTTGTTTTTCTTTTTTTTCAGTGATTTAGTTTAAAGTTGACTTGATTATCATTAAATGTATTTTACATTAAGTAGTGATGATGATAGTAGTGATATGTAGCATGCTTTGGTTGATAGCCGGTGGTTCTGCCAAGAATTTCAAAATTGCAGATACTTAATGGTACCACCCCTTTGAAAAGCAGATGAATCATCAAATGGTTTCGTTTTTTGTTGTATATGTTGATATATAAATTTGTCATAATAAATGAGGTCTTCTGATTTGATTTCGTGAACTTAAAATACATTGTAATAGTTTGATCATCTCTGTTAGAACTATTTATACTTGATGCATGGCTTTACCCCC
>KB308519.1:108086-118182 GCA_000328365.1 Capitella teleta
AAATAGAATCCTTAATTATATTAAAATATATAAGTGAGAAGCATATACACTATTATACAGTCAGAGTGAGAGTCACACTCACAGTGACACTTGTCTTATAGTTATACTCATAATACTGAGTCTAAGGGCAATTGAGTCAACGGAATGCAAGTAGGTCAAGGTCTAGTATAATAGCTTAGTCCATATTAGTCCAATAATAAGGCCGGTGCTAATGCTGCAATACCATACCTAATAAACACGGCGATTTTCTCAGAGAATTAAGCACCTTGCAAGCGAGCGATAATACCAGTACTCACTGATAAAATGAAATTCCTCGGGCTGTACTTTCGCGGTTGTTGTAATTGAAGCAATTGTACGCATAGCATTGAGTGCCACGAGTACATTTCTGGCTTCCAGGTTCCTTTGAGGATGAATAACAGTGTTCAGCCGACAATTTTTCTGCTGCGTCCTGGCTCACTTCCATGCTTAGAAGCGGAAGTCGCTGCTCCATGCTCAACGCAAAGCAGCTCAGTCTATTGGCGCACAGCAGAGAGCCTCGTTTCCGATCCAGTAGTAGTTAAGATCAATGATTAAAACTAATTATTGTGAGATCTGCGCGCTGATCACTGCCAAAATAAATTCGTTAACAATTGCATAATAACAAACAATTACCAATTATTGTATTAATACAACAACAATAATTCACATACATTATATTTCTTCAATTTTTGTATACACTTACACACAGTTATGAAGCTGTCTCACAATTTAAAGTGTATCCAGAGGGCTCCAGTTTGAATCATACTTACCTGGCGCAGGGGACACCGTGATCCATAAGGCGGTTCCCTCATCCTGAGACTTGCTCATTGCACTGACGGGCTGAGTTGACGGGTGCGATCACCCCAAATGTGGGTGACTCGGGCGCGTTATTTTTGCTAGTGGTGGACTGCGTTCGCGCTATCCACTGTACATTCAAATCAAAATAAAATCTCACTTTAAGGTGCAATATCTTCTTCCTCGCTACCTGCGATATTAATTGCTCGCAGAGGTTAGGACACAGCGACTATGCAATCGATCTCTAAGATCTGCGATCGGCTTGGAGTCTACAGTGCTTCCCTCCAATCACATCCTTGAAGTGTAAACAAACCGGCCATGGTTGGGTCAACACGTGCTAAATCTGGGTCAGGTCACCCTGTGTTTTCATTCTACGAAAGGATGTCGACTCGGAGTGAATTTCCATGTTTTTCTCTGGGGTTCTGCCGTTTATTAAACTCGTGAGGCAAGATTTACGCGTGGATATACACCGAGGTGGTAAAGAATAAGTTTCAGGCTCTTACACGCCCTCTGCTCTTTGCTATGCCACATCTACTTCGTCGACCACAATCATTCAGAGTTGAATATTCCGCACTGCCTGGTGCTTGTCATTACGTTTGACAACTGACAGGCCACCGACCACTCTCACTCTGTATCGTGTCACTATTATAATTAGTTGTGCTCACTTTCTTCCTTGTGCACATACGATCCACTTACTACTAAGTATATACAATATACTAGTAAGTACAATAAAATAGTCCATAGCGGGTCCAGTATTTTTATTGTAGCCTGATTGGTCGAATTATAGAGTGAAATATATATGAAGAATGCACCTCCTATATATGCAAAGGCTAACATGCAACTACTGTATGCTAGTGATATCCTGTTTGCTCTCACTTTATTTTCTTATTTAATGATTATAGCCTTCCGACAAAGCCATAGAACCATGCACTGTTGTATGTTTTCCCATTACTCATCTTAATGATTAAAAAGCAAAATAAAATGGTCTTAATGAGTTGCCGTAATGACCAGACAAGAAACATAATGATTATGAACAGTTTACATAGAATATTTATTTCAATCATTATGTCAACAAATAATGGGTTGGATCATTTGAATGTATAATAAAATTAATGGTAAAATAATATAATGCTATACAATTATGCATGCAGGGCGATCGAGAGATCACACCCCAAAATTAAAAGGGATCCTGTCGTGGAGGGAGTTCCAGGCCTCCACCACGGCATTCCTCTGTTGGGTTGTGAGGATCAGTCTCTTGAAGGCCGAATGATGCCAATAGGAACGCGAGGGCTTTCACCTGAGCATAACCAGCAAGAATGGCTTGAATCTGTAGCATTGAAGAGATAAAAAACCTACAACTGATGACTGGTGCTCCTCGGCCACATCCCTGTTGGATATCACACTGCAAGCAGGCATGAAGCGGGCATGTAGCGCGTGGTCCTCTGCTTCCTCCTCACCATTTTCCAGGCCGGATTTCCTTCCCTCGAGGCCCTCTTCCTCTCTCAGTCCTTCGACGCTTCCTTCACCCAAAAGAATGCAACCAGAATGGAAAGAGATAAGAATCATAATGCAAAGCAAAAATGCTAACCTGAGCTCTGCTAGCTGGAACTGACGGCTGGCAAGAGGAAATTCGGTTGCGGAACATGTTCCTCACCAAAGAGACGTTTGCAGCGCTGGTTGACACGGTCAATCAAGGAAGTGCAGTAGGTGCTTCCTGCCTCTTCTGCCCATGGCGCTCTCCTGTCGACATTCCACCTTGCAAAGTAAATAGCTCAGTGAATAAAGGTTCATTTACCATTAGCAGCATAATTATATGCTGACAAGTGTATTCCAACAAGCAATGCTGTTATACCTTATTGTTTCAGATCCTGCAAGATCGAGCCACATCATGTATAGTATACTATATATCTTGTAAACCAATATGCTTAAAAGGAGTCAATGTACATGCAAATGAGATGCATTTAATATGCATGTTACGAACCTAATACTACCTGTAACTGATTAGCAAGCTAAGGAAATAACTTACTTGTCTGATTTTCCATCGCTTCCCCCTACCCTCTGCCTCGTGAGTGCATAAACGAGAAGAGGATCCAAAGACCTTAATACAGGTGCTACAAGAGTAACACTGTTGCTCTGCCATCTTAAGAATGTCAATGAATTTGATTCCAATGAATCCTGTTCTTGTATGCTGGAAGTTGCTAACCTTCAACACTGAGTTGTCTTACTTTATGATTGTGGAAGTCCTCTATGATGTTGCATTATCATTTCATCTATAACGTTGCATAATGGAGAGGCGTTGCAAGCTTATGGTCTACTCAGAGATACTCTTATAAATATTAATAATAATAATAATAATAATAATAATAATTATAATTTATTCACTTATATAGCGCAGTATATACATGCAAGTTTCTATGCGCTTCACGCGAGTTAAAAAGATAAACATAAAAGGTGGACAAGGTATCATTGTTATCATTAGCTAGAAGCTCTGTTAAGAAGGTAGGTTTTCAAGAAATTTTTAAAAGAGGCAATATTGGCATGGATTGATCGCTCACATTGGTGTAATGTTGCCGAAGTTCGTTATGACAGCGACGAGATTCAAAGCGACTAAATACTTTCGGTTATCAATAATCACAACTTGAAGAATAGGTCGAGATCAACAACAAATTGACAGATTTTTAACAGCAAAATGGGAATTATCAGTAGCATGAATCTGAAACCTTTACACGAAATCATTTATGATTTTTTTAATGAAGATTTGGAGCCAAAGTTTGACGAGATCTTTAAGAATCAGCTCTCATCTGCAGTAATTGATGCATTGAAGATAATTTTAAAACAACAAATAGCAATTTCAAGAGAACAGCAAACTCTGATTGATGCACGCAATCGAGATTAATTTTTTAATAGGTTTTGCTACATTAAATTAAAAGGATTTAATTAAAAATTATAGTATGAAATCCATGTCATTTGCTTCCTATAATAATTAAATAATTTTTTTTGCTGCAGCTGATTCTATCATCAATCCTTTCAAAACAACTTCAAATTCAATTCTCTGAGCTTCATGGACACTATTCGCCTTGGGAAAGCAAAGCAAAGCAAGTAATTGCCATTTATAGGATTTGATTTGAGTGCCTTTTAAAATTCTCTACATCAATTCAATGCAAAATTTCTTAATTCCCAGTCCTCATGAATAGGCCTACCATTTTTAATGGAATCACAAGAGCATATGGATTATGAACAAAGTAAAACTTAAGAACTCCAGTGTGATATGTTGCAGCTACCTCATAAAATGTTATTTCACCATGAATATTTCAATATAATAGAACAGTTAAAAATAAACTATGAAAAATACTAATGGAAGGGAAGAGCCCTGAGAATAAAATTTCAGATAAAAACAGTCTTGAAAATAAATAAATTTATAAAATCTACAGTTAGTGCCCATCAAAAAATAATATATATATTAATAATAATAAATAGAATGGAAGAGTAAAAATAGGGAAGTAAACAAATTATTTCTTCCTCTTCATTGGACTGGATGGCAATGAGACACTGTATTGTTTCTTCTTTTGGCACCCAGTATGTGTTCTCACAAACTCTTAACTTGCAGCACAGGATTTTTCTGGATATGTTTTCCAGGTAACTGCAATTGGAAAAGATATGACATTTCATTTCGAATCAAAATTAATAATTATTACCTGAGGCAATTAATTAATGATATTTGGTATGCTACATCGTAATAGAGCGGTTGATCAGTCCAAGGAAAATTACTAGGCATCTCTTGATCCGTGAAAGAATATGTTATGAGGAAGCTCATCAAATATATCGCTTTGAATTCATACTCACCAGTACTCACAAGGTGGGCATAATTATTTACTTTTATTCCACCAGCAAATACTCCTATATAAGGCAAGTATTATACATCTTGTTAACCACTATATGAATCCCTGAAAATATAATACTTTTTTTGGGGACATCATGCACGAATAATATTATATTATGATTTCACTGTGGACTTTTTCCTTAAAAATAGTATACAAACCAGATTGAGGTGTTAAAAATTTGTGTTGTGTAGGAAAGAGTGTGATGACCTCTTTAATCTATTTATTTAGTTGATAAGATATGATTAAATATTATTCAATCATCAATTTATGATGTCTTTGATGTTATTGAGTCTTTCCCAAAGAGTTTACTGTGCGACGGCTCCAACTTTCTAAGAGTATTCCGGCAGGTGCTGGCGATCGTGTCCAAGGAGTGGAGGTGGCAGTTGAACTGATTCAGCGAGCGTTCCACGTTTCGTCCATCAGCCTGACAGTCGCTTGTTTGACAGTCACACGGTCAGTCATGGTGTTGGTGATGTTGCTGATCATGTTCTCGCGGCAATCCTGAAATTCAAGTTCGTTATAATCAGCATACAGAGTGTCAAGGTAATCAATAGAGGACGTGATGTGCCGTCCCTCCTGCCAGTTCATCAACTGCAACAACAAAACATCGCTCTGTACTGGTCACGTGGATGCTGTTGATGTGAACCCCTTCCTGCGTTGTGCAATCAAATCCAAATGTCAGGTTGGGGGTCGACATCAACACTTCCGCTGTCTGCAGGTCAGTAAGCGCTTCAAGCTCTCTCGCCATCCTCTCCACGATCATCCTGCTGGGAGCCTTTAGTCCCAGGCTTGCCACATCTCTCAGCCTGAATACTCAGAATAATGGGGATATTCTTTGTTGGAACTGAATTCACAAGCAAATCATACACCATCATCCGAGAGTCAGGACCAAAGACCTTGCCACCAGCTTTCAGATCAGAGTGGTTTCCTGCAAAGAATCCAAACGAGAGATTAGAGTGAGGACATGATCTTGATACTACCTCAGCTGCTCCTTGAACTTGGTCATCAGGTCCTGAAACTTAACTAAAGGAACAGACTGACCTTCAACAACCGCTTCTGCTTTCCTGGAGCGATTGTAAACAAGCAGGCGCGCGTGCTTCCACTTGACCTGGCGCAGTTTCGCGAGCCCCTTGCCGTCCTCCAAGTCGCGAACTTGCATTCTCAGTCGGACGATCTCCCTCTTCTTCACAGCAGCCTTCCTCCCCGCAGCGTCATTCTTCAGGTACTTGACATCCTTCTTCAGCCTCCTCAGATATGCAGCTCCCGTACTTGCTGGCAATGTCTGGCCCTCTCCTTGCTTGTCAACCTGGAAATAAACTGCTGCATCATGGGGCCTCTGTGAATGGAAGAAGTAGGTGTCACAAAGGAGGAACAACAGCTGGTGCAGGAAGAGGCTCTTCAACAGAGTCCTGAACAACTTCCATTGGATGATTGGAGCCACCACTTCCTCAACCGGGGCTGAGGTCGTGGTAGAGTGGTAGACACCTCGAGTGGAATGCAGAAGAAGGCTTTCTCAAGCTGCGAAACAGATTTCATTTGACCCAGTTTTGCCTACCCTCTTTCCACGGGAAGAAATTCCTTCCTGGCAATGCTCAATTCCCTGAAATGGGATTTCAGAGCAGCCTCGATCTGCATCCTTGAAGCGAGTCTTCTTGTCCTTGCTGAACATTAAATGGAGCACATGACCAAAACACAGATCCTCAACACCTTCTGGTAGAACCGAATAGTTCTCAGCAAGGTACACTTGAGGAGACCTGATGCCTTGAGCCATTGTACTGTGAATTATCGAGATCAATTTCGAAGTAATTTGATGCCTTAAATATTCTTAATGTACTAATGGAAGTTTTTTTTTTTTTTTCAAACCTTTTAGATTAACAAGAAAATAAAGAGTTAATAAAATAATAATAATAATAATAGTTAATAAAAGTTTTGAGTTAATAAAATAATAAGCTTAAAGAGTGTCCTTACCAAAAAATATTAAATATTATTAAATTAATTATTAAAATATTAAGGGGTTCCAGTAATGAACCGTACTCAGTGAGTAACTGAAAAACAAGAAAAAAAAAAGAAGAGTGAAATGACAAAATGAAAAGAATGGAATGAATTTTAGCCTATTTAAATAACTTGATTAACGAAACATCAATAAAGAAATTCAATAATTAAGAGTCTTAATGTAAATGCTTATCAAAATAATCAAACAATATCTTGACTGAGCACTGTAAGTGTAACTTGTTACAGGAGTGAGAAGAACAAGGACTGAAGGAGTGAAGGACTTAGTCACAAGTTAGTGAACTTAGTCATTTAGGACTTTTGCTCTTGCCACAATGACAATTACCTCTGATTTACCAAAAATAAAATAAAACAGAGCCTAAAGTCTCCTTAAAACCGATCGGGAACGATTACTACGATTTACAGTTCAAAATTAATCAAGGGAGACACTGGCAGCAGTGGTTGACTGACTACCTCAAGAGTAGACTCCCTGAGTATTGGCCTGAGAATACTATGAATACAGTTAATACAGAATAGTGACTAAGTGAGGAAAAAAATCCAACTCCAAGTTCGGCACCGTAAGTCTGATTTATACCTATAAAAACAATTAGTGGCAAAATATCAGGGATAACTACTGTCAATTATCTAAACATATGCGTTTTGTGACCTAATTGATTGATTTAATCAATATTACAGTCGATATTGACGACGCTAGAGACAATTTCGGGTAGCACTGCCATGAGACAGCGATGAGCGATAATTGGGGCACTTGGCAATGCTAACGCACACCGGCTGAAGCGAGCGCGAGGCCGCTTGGCGGGAAGGGGATGGCGTCACTAAAACGCGAAATAAATGTTAATAAATAACTTTTGTGCTATAACATTTTACAGGAAGGCTTGGTATATGTCTATATATCAGTGATATTATGTCCGCACTTGCCCGATTTCACAACAACAACAAAAAAGAAGTATTTCAGGGGTTTCTCAGAATTTTTTTGGCACTTTTCGATCAGTTGGAATCAAGAGCAGAAATCACTGAGCCGGAAACCACGTGATCCCAAGTACAGGGGAATCCTTCTACTACGTCATAAGTCAAAGTTCAAATCTTAGAAACGAGGCTAAGAGCTCAAATAGCTTTTAAAAATATCTACGGATCTACCAGAACGTCTCTGGATCTACCGCTCCGCGGGCTGCTGCAAAAAGCGAAAAGCCGGGTCCAAGGCTCATCGACGGGGCGATCGCTTTCGCGCGGCGCGATGTGAGCATAGCATGATAGCTCCCCAAGCCGTAGCGTAGTGACTAGTGTACACACAACCCTTGGGCCAGTTGGGGAGCTAATAGCATGATAGCTATAAGAAGGAACATGCACGGCGAGACCGCATGTAATAATGTATCTGACATGAATGATTATTGAAATGACTTCAGTAAGGCAAATGAAGGTATATAGAGCACAAAGAACAGCATGCTGAACGCTTAAATACATTATTACAACCACGCCTAATTTTACTAGATGATATACATGGATATTCAGATACTACATGCAGTATTTCATTTAATTCATTCATAATACTGTATGGCAAGTTCATACAAACACTGATATTCTATAAATTAAAAATAGCCCTAATAATTATAAATATGAATATGCAATCACACAACAAACAATTCATCTGATTGATGAAACAAGAGTGGAAGTTGAAATTAATTGTACTAACTTGTGATCACACTTCTAATGAATGATGACGTATCCACGAAAAAACGACTGCATCGAGCGATGATCCGTGCTGAAGTGAACATCGTCAGCTCTGAAAGCAGAGACAAAGCCTCATTTGAAATTAGATTTAAATAAAAAACGTTCTTCATCAAAGAGCTGGCGCAAATCATTATCACTTCAGATCAGTTCTGATCATTTTCTTATGTCAACACGGCGGGAAAGTTTGCGGCGATGCTCTGCACGCCCCCCTTCGTGAGCTGACCCAGATATGTTTATATGAACCGACCTTGACCGGGTTGTCTACAGTTCTAGGATGTGATTGGACGATGAATATTTGTCAACATCGAGCACGTGCTAACCATCTGAGATGCTCAATCCGTGACCTGACCCAAATATATAGTATGAACCGACCTTGACCGGGTTGTCTACACCTCTAGGATGTGATTGGTCGATGAATATTTGTCAACATTAGCACGTGCTAACGATCAGCGATTCCAGGCGTCCAAGCGCGGACAACATCTCCTTTGATGTTTCATTTACAGACAGCTTAACAAATGGCCATTAAATCGAATCCAAATTTTCAAATTTTCTCGTTGATTCGAATGAGCCGAATGTAACTGAAATTTTATGCACACATCTGATTGAGTTTTGTTTGTTCTAAACATGAACTGCTTGTGTGCTATACATAGACCTGCTGTTAATTGCAATCTTGAAATGTACTTGACCTTCGGAATTATTTATTACATATAAAGGCCTACATGCGTGCAATAATGGACTATAGCCAAATCTATCCCTTAAATTCCCCCATCTCTACAAGATAAAAGCTGCTTCAGGATAATGGCCATGTTGCCAATGCCGAGCTTATAGAATATTATATCTGTACGTCCTGGATGTGCTTCCCTCAGGAAGTATTTCCTTATTACGAGCATTGTCATTGTTGAGTGGATGTGAAATGGTGAAAACAAAAGTAAAAACGAAAACAACAAGAAAACAAACAAACCAAGAACAAATTGAATTCATTTACTTACACTAATTAATTAAATTGTGCAAAGTCAACGATAAACACCTTGGTCAAAAGCCTTATCTAATATTGAAGCATAAAGTTCAACTCGAAATGAACAAAGTAAAAAGTGTGAATTGATTAGCAAAATTATTCATCAAATCTGTGATTGATCAAGTCTTTGAGGCCTGCAGGTGGGCTCTGCGCTCTGGTCTCACACAATTTCACATTCATTGTATGAATTGTCTCAGCATCATCTGTGAAAGAAAGTTGAGGTTGTAGCTTGTATGTTTGGCACTCACCAGTATATATGATACAGAGATGCAGATTCAGTACTCATCCAATATTCAAATCTTCGTTAATTGCAGTCATATTTATAGCCAACAGGCCCGTCTGAAAGAGATAAAGCACATGTAAATTATGCAATGAGTAATCTTATAGATAATAGAAGATATATAATCAAGAAAACTGAATTCAAGCAAAGCTGTAGTATCCTTTATAGATGCCAAATAGATTTCCAACAGAAGGTTTATATTGATGTTTCTATGGTGAACATTCCAGGAATCACAGAGGAAATCATAATATAAGTTTGTAACGGCTTAATCGAGCCGTCCCGCCGGTAGTTAACTGGCGCCCGGCCATGCAGGTAGTTAACTGGCGCCCGGCAATGCAGGTAGTTAACTGGCGCCTCGCCATGCGGGTT
>KB308519.1:118232-146887 GCA_000328365.1 Capitella teleta
TGTTTGGCACTCACCAGTATATATGATACAGAGATGCAGATTCAGTACTCATCCAATATTCAAATCTTCGTGTAATTGCAGTCATATTTATAGCCAACAGGCCCGTCTGAAAGAGATAAAGCACATGTAAATTATGCAATGAGTAATTTTATAGATAATAGAAGATATATAATCAAGAAAACTGAATTCAAACAAAGCTGTAGTATCGTTTATAGATGCCAAATAGATTTCCAACAGAAGGTTTATATTGATGTTTCTATGGTGAACATTCCAGGAATCACAGAGGAAATCATAATATAACTTTATTATAAGTATAGTGATGGGCAAAGTAAAAGTGGAATAAAAGTAAAAATTAAGAAAAGTATCTCCCAGTCGGGGAATCGAACCCCGGCCGCGGCGGTGAGAGCGCCGAATCCTAACCACTAGACCAACTGGGATCTGTGAAAGCCGTGTTATCTGAGCTCAATAGGTTATCTCCATTTCTACAATCTATGTACAAATATTAAAGGGAGGGAGAACTGGTTAAAAATTGACTTTGAGTCGTTATTTGATGCACCATAAATGATTCCTATGCCTGGCCCACACAAGGAATATCATCGCTAACGATTTCGCGGGCGATATATTGCTAACTAGGCGTGACGTCAGCAGCTGTGATGAAACACCGAGTTCCCCATCTGTTACAATGGGCCTCGTCATATCAGCGTGTCCTGCGACTAAACCCTTGGATATTTTTTTATTTTCTTTTCGGAAATAGATAGAATAATCATTTTGCCACCAGTCAGGCGCGAAAAAAAAAATAGTTTTCGCTATTTTTCTTATTTTAACAAGCGATTTTCTAGGACACCTACCATGTTTCTCATCCTGAAACAGTAAAAAGGTCAGCCAGAGTGCACCACGCATGCGCTTTCGTTTCGTAAACAACAAAGATGTCCTTTTATGGCAAAGATGCTCTGCTCTGATTGGCTGAAATCGATAGCTTCACGAGGGGAACGGAACCAATCAGCCATCAGCCAAACCAAGCCATCAGCTGACGTTTGCCTCCTATACTTCGCAATGGAAGCCATTCTCCCATAGGCGCAATGCTAACCCCGATATTCGGAATGCATTATTTCCTTACGCTTGCATCCAGGCATGGTGTTTTTGGCACTGAATGCTATCAATTGGTGCTATGAGTCAATAGAACATCACTTAAAATTTAGTTCCCCATCCCTTTAATTCTCGAAAGAAGAGTTTATATGCTGAAATTTCACTTCAAAAAGCTCCCGACCAGTATTACGTATTCAATTCTTAAAACGTTTTGTATGCCTTTATATGAATCACAATTACTTGACTTTGACAACCCTGCTATATATATTATTTCTATACATCATGGCGTAAAGCTATTCGATACATCCTTTCTTTGTCTCCATTAACTCATTCATTCCTCTCTCCTGAATGTTATATGTCAAGATCACTCCATTGAGCATCAAATGTGTGTGCGTTATATGAAATTGACAAATTGTTTGTTTCTTTATTGTCTAGCGACAACATTATTGTTAAAGCTGCTATACTGACCAGATAATGCTCGGTAGTAGCTCCTCTCCTGTCAGCAGGTCCCTCAACTTTGTTGCTGAATACTTCTCCATGAACCGTGGCACTGTAGCTCGCGCTGAGAAAAAAAAGAAGAGGATATCCTGTAAATCAACGAGTGTTATTGATGATAATATTACAGCCACTGCAACAGCAATTCGTGAGCTGAGGGACCTGTTGAATAACTACGACAGCCATAATTATTTAACTGCATTGTCACAGGACATCCGTCTATATTTATATTACAACTATGCACTGGCTGAATCTAGTTGTGGTGTTTATCTTTTCCTTTATGTTCTGCCCTCTTCTCCTCTTTTCTTTTTTATTTTACTTTATATATGTTTTTGTACGAAATAAATTATTATTATTATTATTATTATTATTATTATTATTATTATTATTATTATTATTATTATTATTATTATATGTTATTACTTATGTTATTATTACTTATGTTTTTGTTTATTTTTCTTATAATTATCATTGTGACTCACTGATTGACGAATAAATGTATATATATGATGTCACAATCTCCCTGTCTCCCGAAGTACGATGGAACAATTCCATTGAGTGTATATGATGTAAGAAATGTAAGCCTACGTGCGCAATTGATAGTTGGATTGGCGATTTCATCACCAAAAATAGCGGCAGATGACGTCGTGTCATGGCTGCATATTAACAACTGAATACATGTAATTCCAAATAGTGAAATACTCAATTAGGGAATACATGTATCACCAATTACAATAAATGCTGACCTTGCATAGTGTTATATATAATTTGAGTGAATAAAATCGTCTTATTTTCTTTTGAAGACTGAATTCAACCAAATCTGAGATGAAATTTCAATATACACCTATATTGAACATTATTCGCCCTTTCCCTGGCCAGGACGATTGTTTGTATGCAGGTGTTGGGCTTAACCCGGCGGCATCCAAACTCAAATGATCGGATACGGTTCTCTTTCATTGGCTCTCTACGAGAAACCTTAAAATGGCCAGTGCTCTGCGTTAGAATTCTTGTTTCAGAAGAAGTATAAATCAATATTACAATTAATAATACCTTCAACAAAGTATTTTTTAACTTCATTAATGCCTGCATGGTATGTTCAACATTTTATTGAGCATCAAATGATTCACATTCAAATAAAACCGAAATGGAAAATATTATGGCTAAAAGATATTCTTGAACATTAAATATGATCTCATAAATTAAATGTAATCACCCGATTGCACGCATCTTCATTTCACTGAACGGCATTGAGTACAGATAACCTTTGCAGTGGGGCCATGCAATGCCGTGATGCAATGGACCACGGTGTTTACTGTTGAGGTACCACCAGGCACCTCAGCTGAGATTGGCGCAGTCTCTATTGATATAAGCATCATTATCTCGGTCCTTAGTGCTGAATGCTCTGCTGTTGTGAGCTATCATGGCGTTCCCTGAAACAGAAATACCTCCGTTAAATCGAATCCACGTCTCAGCAATCTGTAACTCACCAGCGTTTCCAGAATATCCATCAATGGTCAGTGTGAATTGCTCTTCCTCTGAGCCAACTCTGAACGTTGAATATCTGGCGAATCTGGCCTCTCTGTCAATTTCCCTGAGGTCCACTCTCATTTTGTACTTCTGGGATGAGGTTAAGAAGTGAAGGTTTAGGATTCCTGTTAACAAATATATATATATATATTTACTTATATATTTAAGGGTGAGTAAGTTAAGATGTTTCATTCGTCCACTGTGAATTGTTCCTGAAACAAATAGTCACTCTTTATCCTGAAAAGAAGCAAAGAGTGATCGAACAGGAAAAGAGGATATTGTTTGAACTGCCTTAAATCAAATCTGATAATTATTATAGGTAATTAAGCTTACATCATAAAAACGATTGTAAGACCAGTTTCTCTTCCTCCTTCTCGCTATGTATTAGTATGTAACAAATCAAATTAATTGACATGTCGTCTGAATCCGTGTTTCAATATATTTCTCTTCGTCAACGCATAATAATATGGGAGAATTCTCTATTGTTTCTTTACTGGGGCACATTAGGCTAGTAAATATTTCGCATGCACTTCCCGTTTTGTATTTTTGATGAAAGATTAAACAAGTAATTATAATAATAATTATGTTGACTATTTCTAAGCATTTTTTTCATTTAATTGAGAAACTGCAATTGGCTTTGGGTCGAGCCTCAAAGACGGCGTTTTTGTGGAATTTGAAGTTATATCTATGTATAAAAAACTCTTTTAGTTGCATACCCAGCCAAAATTTGCCATTCAGATCGCCAAATCCTGCGACGTAATCACTCCAATTGAGCAAGAACTCTCGAGACCCATCCTGGCGCCTCTGCAACACCTGAGATATTCCAATTAGAATTAAAAGCACCGTGTACATAATAATGACTCACCAGCCAGCCACCACCGACTGTGGTCATTTCACAATAGACACGCATTTCTGGACCCCCACAAGTCTTAATATTGTCTGAATATCTTGACAGCTCGTTCCATCTTGAGGTAAAATCAACAAAGCAAAAATGGTCAATAACAATTTAATATAAAATTCATGTCCCTGTATTCATTCAACTACAATTTTTATTGTTCATTAATTTCATCGTAAATTTCTTTCTCACCAGTCATTTATATTTCTTCGTCGGACAAAATAACGAAAATGAGGAACGCATTAAATTATTAGATATCCCACATTTTCATGCATAACAAATTTGCCTTCTTTTTTCCCTGGGCTCATATATCGGCATAGTTTGTTTAATAGAGGAACCGCTCATGAATTCGCTAATTAAACCTGTTGATCCCTTCGACCATCCTTCGTCAAAGGTAGCTGTCTATACATAGCCATTCATCCATCTATATAACATGCAAGATCAAGATTATGCAAGAAACAATCTAACCCAACTACACCTGTACACTACAACGATTAAAGAAGATAAAACAGAAGATAAAAAACAAAGTCTGCTGACGACCAATATTATGAGCATCCACCACTATTAGTATTACTAATCCACTATGCATGTGACTAGCACAGATTATCGGGCGAGGTTTGCATGGCTCGCTTTAGGCAGCTGGCATGTGACTATAGTTTACTGGTCCAAACTCCAAGACATCAAAGTAGTTTTCTAACTCAAATAATATTTATAATTTTAAACAGACTTGATATGTAAATTAGTGATACATGTGTTTGCATGATAATCTCACCTATCCGATCATTCTCCGACTGCAGTTGAGAGATCTGCTCCTTCAATCCACTTATCCGCTCGTTCAGTCGCCTGTCTGTTGCCGCAATGATGACCTCGTTTCTTGCGTGAGTTGACCCAATTCCGCCTTCTGCATCGACGCACCATAATTTTATTTTGCTCTTGTTCTGCTGTCAGTGGAGTTAACTTCGAGTTAACATTGCACGCTCAGAAAGTGATCGTCCGCAAAGCAAGGATCAGTATCAACGCTTCCATGTTCGCAGGTTCCATCACTGAACGATGAGTTTGACAAAAATAACACACACGCCGACACGGACATGCAGAGCGAGCGATTTGATTGGTGCAGGAGGTCAGGCATACAATTATAAAGGAGTGACCAGCATGGCTGTCCTATATAGTACATGTTAAAGCGCATACTCACGACTCGGGCTCACGGATTATGAGCACCTCCAGGCAGTCCAGGGGCATGAGGGTTAGAAATGAACTCAGGTCAAATCGAATCAACCCTTTGATGTCATATTATAAATGTTATATGACTTCTCCTGGAATGGACAGAAATAATTAAAAATCACCCTCAACGGTCAACTTCAACCTGTCGGGTGTGTGATTGTTGATGACGTTATGAAGAGGGAGGTTGAGTGGTTACAGCGAGACCCTTTAGGTACATTTTCTATATGTACGTACATACGAACTTTAATTGGGTTTGGATTGTGGAAATTAATGATCGTGTTTAGACTGAATCTACTTGCTTTCTTTCTTACCACACTATTCGAGGCACAATTTAATGAATGAAAAATGTTACACAAATAAAAGATTTCGTTTCGTGTACACGGTCACTTGTACTGTGTGACTCAGGATATGACGTTATGACAGGAATGCCTCAAGAACTAACGGAGGGACCAAAAATACCAGAAAATTATTTGAAGACGTGCAGTATGTGTGTGCTTAATATTATGCAAGAAAACTATGGTTACAATTTCAATAGCGTCTCAAAAATTGAAAAATACCGAGTTTCGACCACAAGAAATAGGGGTTATATAGGGACGTACACGTAACTCGAAAAAGAGCGTGGTGATATATCATTTTCTTTACATATTTATTTTACAGCCATATAAACGTGCATACCCCAGCTTTTGTCTTTCAATCTCCTTATTTTATATATTTATTAAGTATCTCTCAAAATAGCGTCATACAACATATTAGCATATTAGATATAACATACAGCATATTAGACAGTGTACACGAAATGCATATTATTTGCAAGGCAAGTGGTGGTCCATTGATCTAAGGTCACTGAACGAGCCAAATTAAATCGTTAGAATTAAAATCCTAGTCAATGACTAAGGGATGTATACCTAGTATATTTCTTGAAGTGGAATTTATTTTGATTTGAATGTACAGTGGATAGCGCGAACGCAGTCCACCACTAGCAAAAATAACGCGCCCGAGTCACCCACATTTGGGGTGATCGCACCCGTCAACTCAGCCCGTCAGTGCAATGAGCAAGTCTCAGGATGAGGGAACCGCCTTATGGATCACGGTGTCCCCTGCGCCAGGTAAGTATGATTCAAACTGGAGGCCTCTGGATACAGTATAAATTGTGAGACAGCTTCATAACTGTGTTTAAGTGCATAAAAAAATTGAAGAAATATAATGTATGGGAATATTGTTGTTGTATTAATACAATAATTGGTAATTGTTTGTTATTATGCAATTGTTAACGAATTTATTTTGGCAGTGATCAGCGCGCATATCTCACAATAATTAGTTTTAATAATGCATGCATTGTGCGTTCTGGATTCTCATTACGTTATGCATCCTGGATTGCGTTATGATTTCTGTAAAGTGCGTTATGACTTTTGAGTCAATTACTTGGGTAGTTGTACAATGTATATGCATGCCTTTTTTATTTCCGGGACAATGTTTTGAGGCTAAACCTGTCGAACCAATTCTTATTAATTGAACCCGACATTCTTATAAATTATAAACCGAACCTGTCCGGTTCAATTCTCATATTCCTATAGCCATAATATGTTGTCGAGTTATGAAATACTGTGTGTTTCAAAATACAGGGTGATTCATGAGTCTATTCACAGAACATTGTTGCTGATGAACTCTATTCATTCATTATTATTTCTCAATTGCATTTCTGATCAATCCATCACTAATTTGAGCTGAGTGCTTCACCTCATCTTATTACATTTAAAAGCCTGTTCCTGTTTTCATTGCACTTAAATTAACCAGCCAACATCTCGTTAACATTCTCTATTTGACAATTACGAAATATTGCGGACATATATATGCATAGCCTTCAAAATTCCTGACCCAGTGTATTCTTTTGATATCATGTTTTTTTTTTTCAGGTATTAAAATACCTGATCAAACCGTGTTAAACGTCGTTCATGAAACCCACCCTTGATAATTAGTCAGAATCCAATGCCTTGTTGCTCGGAGTCTTGGTCCACAAATCATAACGCACTGAAGAGCGCTATGACTTCTCAATCCTTCAAAGTCAGCCTTCAATTCTCCACGCTGTATATAACTGAGCTTATGATTAATGAACTATTTAATTTAATCCCGTATCCCCAATATTATTGATTACCAAAGGCGAATCGAATGTGTGCCACTATTTTTACATATTCATAAAGTACCAATCTAGAAAAAATCATGTGCATCATAAGTTCATCCATTCATCCCATTTGACGTGTATTGCACTACTAACTCATAGAGGAAGAATAATTAATCTCCCTTTATGACTAACCTCCACATAATTATACTTTATAGTTGCAGTAGCTCTTATATATGCATATCTTCTTTTTTTTTCTTTTTTTTTGATAAATTAATTCTAAAATAATAATTTCTAGTAAATTCTAGTGTTTCTCCTAGAAAGAGGGAATTCCAATTATAATAAGTACATGTACAATGAAATAACCATGCAAATTTGTCAGTTAGTTACTAGATTCGGACACTGCTTACTGCTGTTTTACGTTGAGCGACAAATGCGAGCTGCTAGGCGCGTTGCTAACGAAGTATTTCTGGAGTAACAGTGATAATTAAAATAAGTCAGTGAATATATCAACTCAAAGACATGCAGACATCTGCAAGACATCGCCTTGATTCAAAGAGGCTACTCCAACTGCAAAATATTAAATGAAATTTATGATATAACGCACACCATCCCAGAAAAGAGCATTTTAAAGTTGGCATTAGAATCTAATGCCACAACTAGATAGGCGATAAATAAAAGTACTACTAAAAGTAACACAACTTCGTTAACTTTAGTCACGTGACAGCCGCTCTTTTTCATCTGATTAAACGAGGTGACCTGCCAGCCTCGTTACATAAGGAAATTTGATATGATGTCGCGATGCTTAAATTATCGAAGTTAATAATATGTTTACGGTAACTTTTATTCTTATTACAGAATACTTAAGATTTTACTGGAAGTAGAATGCAGGTAAAATACCGCCCAGCTAGTGTTCTGGCGTTCGAGTACTGGACATTTCTTTCCCTAGAATTAATTGAGTCAATAACCCGTTAAGTAAATGGGAATTCAGTTCGATCCTTCTTGTGGAACTACCCCATAGTCGAAATAAAAGCGAATACCTAACATACCAAGACGGCCAGCTTTCGTAATATGTCCCTATGCCATATATGCATGGTATTGGTATAATTATATGGTTTATGATAAAAAGTATACAAAGTGCATGTAAGCAATTGGTTTCAAAAATGCGTTGTCATTTCTGGGAAAATTCCACCGATATATTTCAGACCAAACCGAACCGATGAAGTGGATGAACCGCAAATGCCGACGGTTACAAAATATCATCATGTCCTCGTACACTGTCCTCAGTCAAATGTGTGACGTCACTTGCGTTAGCCACGCTGGTGGAAGGCATGGGGAGAGTTAAGAGGGAAGTGGCGAGACTGAGACCCTGGCAAATACAATCTCAGCGACAGATTGTTCATCAATTGTTGGATGTCTCTTCAATTGAAATGGATCAAGAGACATCGTCCTTTGATCCGAGCAAACAAAACAGATGGCCTCTCTCCAGAGAAACTAAGCGGCTGCTTCTGTACGCTCTTGTGTGTGGGTGGTGGTACAGTTTTGCTGCAATAATAATACATGAAGTATCAATTATTTTATTTATTATAATGTGATAACCAAATAATTATGAATTTTCATTTAATGTTTGGGTCGTAGAATCCAGAATCCAGTGCCTGCTCGTGCCTGCATTTATTGATTTAAATATAAGTATAACACAAGAGACTCAATGCAACACAATTAGCAATACATATGTATTTATATGACATGTATATCAAAAACGGATGTGGCGTTATCTTCAAAAGCAAAATGTGTGTAAACCACGGTTGACTGTACTCGCTTGGCCACTTTTCAGAAGCGATGTCTCGTTAACACTAATCTCCATATATAGGGCTGCAGGCATTTGTGTAGCCGGTTACTGGCTGGCACGCGATCATATCTGGCACATTATTATAATCCTCATAATCCTCACCATTAGTATTTTCATTTACCGATTGCAAATGACCGGCCCATGAGTGGCCATTGACCTTATTAAGAAATCGCAAGAGTGGCGCGCAAGCTCCGGTAAAAACGCCTCAAGGGTAAAGTTACCGCTATTCGCCATCTTTGAGGCACCCGGCTTCAGCAGATCAACTGTCTTCCAGTCAGAGCATCACCGGCCACCGAAATTGAATTTGCCAGTTGTCGTAAAAGTACTGTTATTATTAAACAATGACTCCCTCGTGCCCACGTCGCTGCTTATTCCCTGGAACACTCCTCTTTGCCAAAAGGTCCCCTCAAATAGGACTGTCAGCGAAAACACTCAACATCATAATATTAGGCTGCAGGCTAAACAACAGGAAACAACTGCTCCGGTTCTGAAATACTGTTGGGGTTATCATCAATGAATTAACTTGGAATATTGATTTAAAGCGAGCATGATCGATGCAATTAAAGCACCTCTCTTCGCTGGTATGCATGGGCTTTAACGCTGATGTAATTATGTATATCAAGCTGTAATGACGCATTAAGCGTAGGATTGCAAGTCCTGCCAATAAAAATTATATGCAATGACTTTCCAAAATTACAACCAGTGCATGCATCAGTTTGATCCCATTCACGCAGTATATATCACTGCATAATCCACTGTGATATTGATTTCGTATAGTTTCCCTGTTATGTCGCACGAGTTACTAACTTAATAGCAATGTAGCTTCTAAATGTCTCATTCCTGTCACCGTAACCAACTCACTGATATCCATGTTGGTATCGATTATTCGATGTTTTTATTTAAAACATCGTCTGTAACCACTGGATTTCAATAGTCCCATATGGTCTAGTGGTTAGGATTCCTGCCTTTCACGCAGGCGGCCCGGGTGTGATTCCCGGTGTGGGAGCTTTCTTTTTCTTTTTTTGCGTTGTTTAAACTTCTACCAGACTGTTTTGATTGTATCGGTCAAGGTAATCAGGATAATCGAGGATCATAGTTAATTGAGATCCGTCTCCTTTATTCTGCACTGTACTTACAATTACTTTGGTATTCCTTAGCTATTAATTAATTTTATTATTACTTAATGTTTCACGTTCCATTTTACACTTTGCAATTCATGAATCACAATACTTTATAACAGCTGTAAAAATAACTTCACTCTAAACAAGAATTGAAACACCTCGTAGTGTTTTTTCGTATTCGTCAGCAGAAAGCTTTTTACCTGGTGTTTAGACACACAAAGTGCCGATACCATTAACTATGCACGCATACACAATAACTTTAATGATAGAATTGAATATTTTATGTTTATTAGATTTTATTTTATGGCTTCAATCCAGGATATAAATATCTCTATGACATATATTCAGTTCATCTCAGCCTACTGGCAAAGAAGGGAATGAGAAACGTAAGTAACCTTCTATCCACCACCGATAATTGTATTGTATAATTATTTTCATCATTATCCATACTTATTTGCCTGTATGCCCAATTTAATATATGCTTTGTTGATAGACAATATACTTGGTGTTCTGGGTGGCAACTATAGTATATAGGCAGTCCAAGCAAATAATCAAATCAAACGCAACAATTATGATTCTAATTCAATGTTTAGAAATTTGCTGATTTTGCACATACTTTGTCACAAATTTCGTTAATGTTCTCTTAATCTTGAATATGTAAAACTTAAATATTGGAATATAATTATATTTGCTCTGGATGTAATTTTAGGATTACCTTTCTCCAGCATCACGATGATCGTCATTGAACTGCAAATTAGTGCACATCCTGTAGCTGATCATATGGGTCCTTCTGGGTGACGTAATAATTATATAATGACTTGTGGTTCTTTATAATGACGCAAGACATACTACTAAATAAAATTATATGAATGTGGTCTTCACGCCTCGTTTCCATGGCAACCATTTTGATAAAGAGGTGAAGTAAAGGTTGGATAACTGGTGCATTGTTGAGTTACAGCAACCAAGGCCACACGCCCTGTCTGTCCAAAACATTGCGCATCATCACAGAAAAGCTAAACGTCTCTGCGCAAAGAAATGACAATTGATCGCTTCCTGAAATGCCAACAAGAATTGGATCTATCTGTTCACATTGCTCCGTGCAATCTGCTTAGCTAGTGCTTGGTAACAGCATTCGCTCAAATTAGAGTATTATGCATTTCACGATCTTTCTTTTTTTATGCTTAGAACAAATGATTCATTCAGTAGGTGATGATACCCATTCATCTTTTCTTCTATTTCGTATTTTTCACTTTGCAAACAAATCCTCAAAGAGCAATCAATCTTGTCCGAATTGCATCATGCTATTCATGCTCGCTCGCCTTTGGTGAAAATTCCGTCTGCGCAAAACTGACGATAACCCTCCGATACAGACAGCAGGAGCCATTGATATAATTGTCTTGATCACAGTACATTGCGATGAGGTAAGCATGCTGAATCGTAGCTTGCACTTGTATAATTATGGGATTAAATTGAGGTTTTTTTGTTTGTTTGTTTGTTTGTTTTGTTTTGTTTTGTTTTGTTTTGTTATGTTTTGTTTTGTTTTGTTTTTTTTTGGTGAAGCTTTCATCCACATCTAGGTTGCGATACCACAGCAGTACCCTGGTTCACTGAGGAGCACAATTTAAAAATCTAAATCTAATCTGAGTTGTTGTCTGAATAATTGCATTCTTATTAATAAACAGACAACTTGGTGGGTTCTAGTTTGAAATGCTTTATATTTGATTTGATCTCAAAATATCCACATTGCTACACGTACGAAGACGAATAGTTAAGAAATACATCATGACCTAAAGAGGAAATAAATTGGATCACTGGATTAATTCTCATCATTTGAAATATGACCTCCAGTTTGGCCATTATGCATGTGCTACAAACACTGAACGCATTCCTTTGCCCGCAGCTTACCCTGGCATGGTAATTCTACTAGATACTCAGCAGCACTAAAGCGTACGTGAGCAAGTGCTGTTGTAGACATTTAGTCAACACCATTTCCTATGAAGAAAGACAGAAAGGACAAAAGATCCAAAGCAGTTATGTCGTGAAAGAGACTTCGTGGACCATAAGAAACCACCACAATCCCCAACGGAGTCCAATAAAGCCAGTAAATGGCCTATTCTCGCATGAGACTCATGAGAGTATTGAAGGCAATATTATTTTATGGCTGTCTTAAGAATAATCCTTATGCCGTGGTATTGGTCATTGGCTGCAGTAATGGTTGTCTTGCATCCGCAAGTCGTTTCAAGACAACTCAATCGGTCATTTGTCGCTTCGCAGCTTCAACACCATTTGAAGGATTGGCCATAAATGCAAAGGAGTATGTTCCATGCACCTTTTATCCTGGCTAAGAATTGGTGGCTCTGCACAGTTTGCTATAATTAATAAGGCATATGGAATAACAATCATATTATTCAACTGTTCTATCGTATGTTTAGCACGGCCTTTGTCGTTATTTTTTTATTTCAATTCCGTTCAACCTAAAAGGACAACATTTTCGCATCACCATGAACGACGCTTCTTTCTAATTTGGCCGTCTGCGCATGGCAACGCAGATGTTTTTGGTATTTCGTGTCCTTGAACCAATAAACTAACACACAACACACTATTCATGCTCGAACCAAGAATATCAGCAAATTGTGACAAGGCTATCTATTTTAGGCATCTATATCTATGTAACAATATTTTATGAAGCCAATCCTAACGAATTTGGTGTGAGAGCTTTGAAATATTGTAAATGTGAAGACTCAATGTGAGAGGTACAAGAAGTAGCCACAAAAGAATATTCACGAACAATAAATCAGTTTCAAGACTACTTTGCTTTTTATTGATGTTTAATTTGAATCCCAAATTAGAAGTATTTATATAGTCCATCATTTAAGCCCTCCCAGAAAGGACACTTCACATTGCATTCAGATATAACGCCAGTGCAAATTTCTTGGCATTCGTCGGATATTTCGTCACAGCTGAAGCATCCAGAACCTTGAAGAAAACAATTTCGCACTTTAGTGCATCGTGTTGCGCAAGTGATGTAATCCAATTTAGTAAAGGGGCCTTTGCAGTATGTCTCGCAATTTTCATCTAAGGGTTCATTCAAACATTGGTTGTAGCATCCCTGGAAACCGTCATCTCGAATTACCATGGCAACATTGCCTATGATGGCAAATAATATAGTGATTCTCATCCTGCAAATAGAAATAGACAGAAGGATGTATTTCTACCAAACAGTAGAGGCTGCAAGAAGCATACACGTTTAATTAAATTATTGCTGAAATTGTGACCTCAGGGTCATTCTAGAAGGAGTGCACATTTTTACCCATGATACTACTGGTAGAAGCATTTATTGCTTCTTTATTTAAATAATTTTGTCGAGTATTATGGACGCGTCCACAGACGATTGGGAATGCTTGCACAATAATTTGTACCTGAGGCATTAAACATCTTCGACGTATTATAATAATTATTAGAGTGAAACTCAACGCATCAAACTAACAAGCATATCCGATATTCTTACCTAGCCTCCGCGGTACACATGAATGCCAATAATTGAAGTATTGTTATTGAATATTCAACATTATAACGCTAAAGTATAAGAACGTACCAGAAACTCTCAAAGAATGTCGCTCACGATGCTGCTCACTAATTTCAACATCGATAATAATTATGACAAAGATCCTATATGTTTTCTCTTTTCAAAGGTGCCATCGATAATTTCTAACATCAGAATATTCATACACAGTAGGGTCATAAATTATATACATACATGTAGCTCAAGGATTGAGTTGAATGCGTTTAAAACAGTCTTACCTTGTTCCGGTAAGGGACTTGGCATTGGTGAGTTGAGATGCAATTTTGCGATATTCTTCTGTTTGTTGCGACGTTCACCTTTAAATACTTATATTGCACTGCACTAATTGATGCTCTAATTGCACCTTACTTTAACCGGTGCCATCAACAAAATTTTATGCTAATTAAACTGATGCTGATTTCATTCAATTTTGATAAAAAAAGCTTTCAGATGATAGTAATTTTGCGCAGCAAATCACAAATGAAATATTTGATCTCAATCATTGCCATTAGCGTTTAGTTAAGTGCGTTTCCAACAAAATACCGAATTAACTTGAATGTCACAAGCGATACAATTTTGTATTTATAGTCTCTATTTATTCATTTATCCTGGCATAGAATGGATGGCTCTGCACATTTCTACTCAATATTAAATATCAAATTATTCAATTGTTAAATAATGTGCTTAGGACAGCCATTGTCAAATTCAAATTATATTGGTAATTCGCTCAACGGACAACATTTTCGCATCACCATGAACGACGCTTCTTTCTACTTGAACCATCTGCGAATGGCAATGCAGGTGTCTCTGGCATTACATGACCTTGGACCAGTGAACTGACCCACAGTGCTATCGCAGAAGAGAAACGCGTTGCCTTTAGGCGGGCATGGTACTAAACATCCCGAATTATGTATGTTTTCGCTTATAATGAAATGCTGATTAATTAGCTAATTGGCACTGCATCTATAAGGATAGACCAAATAAGTTCCGTTCACACATCATTGAATCCACTGTTGACGCAAACAGAAGAACAATGACTAACAAGGAAATATTTTGAAGGACAGATATTGCATTCATTCAACCCATTACTTCGGATTGTTATGTGATAATGATGCCACATGAAATTATCTATTTATTCCCACATAGCAACACACAGAGATACATTTCTACTCGACAAATAAAACTCCAAATATATTTTTTTTTTTGAAAAACATCCCGCCAAAGTAGCAAATTTATTCTGGCTTAATTTCTGTTGGGAATAAGATGAACTTCAATGTTCCCACATGAACAATGAATCCTTTTACAGAATAATGTGAATATTCAGCATGACAGCAGTTGATGGAGACCTCAGCTGTTTCTTTTTATCAGAGAAAAATCTCCCGCCAGTGCGCTTTTATCGGTCTTGACACATGAATAAGGAAGTACCTCTCCGCCCCTCATCCACTATTAATTCATGTATCTTTTTTACCCTCTTCTATTTTGCACATTTGCATGCAGATTTGAAGAAGTCTGAGAGACTTAATTCTGAGTTTAACCTTTTGCTCTTTGCCTACGAGGCATAAAAATCAGCAATCCGAGCACTTCTTTTGTGGTGGAGAGTGACATATATTTGGATAAATCAAACCGAATCTCATATTAGTCAAATGTGCTCCCTAACCATGCACAATCAATCCAATTTTATCACAACCCACTCAAATTGCCATGAAGAGTCAACACTCAAGTCGATTGCATAAGATGCACTTACGGAAAACCAATTTGCCAACCAATTCCTCTCGCGGCTGGAACCTTTCGAAATGGAACAAAATAAATATTTGGCAACATGAAAGAAGAAAGTGCGAAGAAACTGGAAACCATTACTGCCAGCACCACACATTATATTCAAACAAACAAACGGCAGGGTGAACATTAGTACAAAAGTAGAAATAGGCCAGCCACCAGACAAAAGTATGCAATCGAATTGAAAGCAATGTATTCCCATTCAATGTTGCAATGTGCTCCATTCACCACTGCAGCTGGGGATCTCTGTGGTAAAGTCTTCTTTGCTTTAGCCTTTTTTTGTGTTGTGTGAGCTATAAATGTATCTAGTAAACATACTTTCACAGCACTAGGATAATTACCCATTAACCCGAACCCTTCATCGGCTTCAACTTATACTCTTCATACCTCGTTCCCTTGGCAACCAGTTTGCAGAGAAAGAGAGAGAGAGAGAGCGTTCTAAAGGTTGGATAACTGGTGCATTGTTGAGTTACAGCAACCAAGGCCACACGCCCTGTCTGTCCAAAACATTGCGCTTCATCACAGAAAAGCTGAACGTCTCTGCGCAAAGAAATGATAATTGATCGCTTCCTGAAATGCCAACAAGAATTGGATCTATCTGTTCCCATTGCTCCGTGCAATCTGCTTAGCTGGTGCTTGGTAATAGCATTCGGTTAAATGCTTCGAAAATCCGCATGCTATGCACACTTTGAAGTGAGCCACATTCATCTAATTGCAGCTTAATCAATATGAGTAATAATCATTTCATGATCTCTCATTTTTGGTGATACTTTCTTTCACTGTTTCTTTCTTCTTCTCATTTAAAGCAAATCTCCAAATAGCAATCAATAGCCGTATACCAGTCTTGCCTCACGTCCGATTCATGTTCACTCGCCTTTGATCAGAATTGCATGGGTTTACCCAAAACTTTGGATAATCCTCGAGTAGATCATTGGATGCCATTGATGATTGTCTTGGTCACGGTTTGGTCCACACCATTCCGAATCCCACGTTTGGGAAAGCATGCAGACTGGTTGCATGCGTAGGTAATGGATTAAATTGAGCAAAATTGTCTGGCAAAGATCTCATCCATCTCCTCAATTACGATAGCACAGCATTTCCCTGGCACACTTAAAAGCATAATAATAAAAACTCAAAAGGAAAAAAATTGTGATTATTGCACTCTTCTTAATAAATATACGCACGAGTTACTGACTTTCAAATGGGTAGTATATTATTTATCTAATTCCCAACATATAAACAGCGTTAAATGTATATATATGATGCGAAGATACAAAAGATACAATTATGGATATTACAAAAATTGACGTCACCCAATGCAGTCGTTCAATGCTCATCATTTGAAATATGACCTCCAGTTTGGCCATTATGCATGTGCTACAAACACTGAACGCATTCCTTTACCCGCAGCTTACCCTGGCATGGTAATTCCACTGGGTATTAACACAACACTAAAGCGTGAGCAAGTGCTGTTGTAGACATTTAGTCAACACCATTTCCTATGAAGAAAGACAGAAAGGACAAAAGATCCAAAGCAGTTATGTCGTGAAAGAGACTTCGTGGACCATAAGAAACCACCACAATCCCCAACCGAGTCCAATAAAGCCAGTAAATGGCCTATTCTCGCATGGGACTCATGAGAGTATTGAAGGCAATATTATTTTATGGCTGTCTTAAGAATAATCCTTATGCCGTGGTATTGGTCATTGGCTGCAGTAATGGTTGTCTTGCATCCGCAAGTCGTTTCAAGACAACTCAATCGGTCATTTGTCGCTTCGCAGCTTCAACACCGTTTGAAGGATTGGCCATAAATGCAAAGGAGTATGTTCCATGCACCTTTTATCCTGGCTAAGAATTGGTGGCTCTGCACAGTTTGCTATAATTAATAAGGCATATGGAATAACAATCATATTATTCAACTGTTCTATCGTATGTTTAGCACAGCCTTTGTCGTGAATAGGCATACGCTAATTTCAAATGAATGATATAATATTATATATTTATTTTTGTACTGCGCCTTTCTGTTACAAGATCACTCAGTGCCTCCTATAAAAACAAGTTTAAATCCATATTTCAATTAAATGGGTAAAAACAGTAGTCAAAAAAGTTCGTTACAAATAATTTAGAACCAAAACTGTCTGTAAAACAGTCTGTCTATCTTACTAATAATGGCAACTCATTCCACAATATCGGACCAATGTTTAAAAATGCATGTTTACATCCATCTGTAGCATTGTCACATGTAGTAATTGAAGTGAAGAACGCAAGTGACGTGTTGGCTCATGTGACGTAAGCAACTCTTGGGCCATCACCATGCACACATCTGCCACGTGAGTGCTGCTATTTTGTAGTGAATGTGCTCACGTATTGGAAGCCAGGGCTCCTCAGAACAGGTGTAATATTATGGTGCATTTCATGGGGTTTTGTTCACATTTCGTGCTGCTGAAATCTGAAGACGCTTGTCTTTGTTTAGTAGTCCATGAGACACAGACACCAGGAGGGAATTGAAATTTGGTCATCACAAAGGTATGAATAAGTTACTCTGCAGATGATTGGTTGAAGCGGTTCCAAAGAGCGCTGATATTCGACAGGTGCTAATAAGATGATGTGCATAGATAATTAACATGCCGCTTCGGGCGGGGTTGTTGGTTTAGATGAGCACCCGGGTCTTTCCAGCGGTTGCTGCTCCGATGTCCTTTTATCCGACGTTCAGCGTATTGTACAGCATTGAAGTCAGAAAAACATTTTGCATCGCGATGGAAGCCGCTTTAGTCCATGGACAGGTATACTGATCCTCAACAAGCTTATGCTCGAACAAAGAATATCAGCAAGTTATAATAAGACAATCTATGGTATATAGGCATCTATATATGTAACAATATGTTATGAAGCCAATCCTACTAAAGTTGATGTAAGGGTACAGACGAAATTTTTGGCTCTGAACAGTCTGCTTTACCTAACACTTTGCATAAGACAGAAAGCATATGCTTTATGATTCGACAGTTATGTTACAAGTAATTGGGATTTCTCAATGTTAAATTGTATATTGTATTGTAAAAATTACTTCTCTCTAAAATTGCGCTATTTAGAGCTATTAAAATGAATTACTGCATACATGTTGCACTTTTTTTTTCAACAAAGATTTCTCACTTTAAACAATAAATCTTTGAAACAAAGACTCTCATGGACATGCGTGAAAATGAGAAGACTCCATTTCTCTCGTGCCCTAAACTTCTTAAAACAATGATTCTATGTAAGTTCATTAAATATATTCTATTATTCATGTTTAAATGCTTTCCTCTGACGCTGCTCATAGGGCAATAATCCCATTGTGCATGCATGCATGTTTACAACTTCTGTCCTAAGCTGAACGTGAAATGAGCGCTGCGAAACTGGTTCGCTAAAAATGTATTCCTGGAATATTGGTGATAAACTGATCGAATAAATGACTAGAAATACTACTCCGTGTATAAACGGGAAATAATTTTGGGAAGTAACACATGATATCTGAGAAAAAAGCAATTTTATAACATTTTACGCAAAATTGAAAAATTACCAAAACTTGTATATAAACTTCTGGCTCACCCTGTATACTTCAACTCTTAATTAATATGCTAAAAACAGCCTGTGTCGTGATACGCCCATGCCACATCCGTCGCTTTTCTCTCCATGAAATCCGTTAAATCTAAATCGGGATTTCGCTCAAAGGACAACATTTTCGCATCACGACGAACGACGCTTCGTTCTACTTGAACCATCTGCGCATGGCAACGCAGATGTCTCTGGCATTACATGACCTTGGACCAGTGAACTGACACACAACACAATTGAAGAAGAGAAGTACGTTGCTTGGGTGGATTTTGCAATGCTCGTGTTGAGTTACGTGTTGTGTACCTTCCTGTGTAAGATGCTCATTAATTAGCTAATTGTTCCTGGAAATTTATGCTACACCGACTAAGTAGCAATGCACAATGACAGAGATACACAATGGCATTGTGTGTCAGGCATCATTTGAATTCATTGAACCAATTAGCTGTCATTGTTATCAGATAATCACCGACAGCTTGGCAAGTCGTGAACAAATGACCATAACTAGAAAACAAGCCCAAAGCTAGATACCCCGATGATTGTTTAATTCAATGTGAGCATTTTTAGACCTCACGCCAGCTATTGGCACTGAAATACAACGCATAAAGCACTCCTAAAGGCTATAAATTATCATTCGATGGCTAAATCTAGAAGTTTCACGTTCGCTTGTGGAATTCAGACATGAGAACCCTACCTATTGCCGCTACAACTTCATATACTGAATCCGCACATCACGAAACATGACAGATATGAAAAATCATCCACCCAGTTATGATTTATGAACACAGCAATAATGTATAATTTCCATTCCCATTGTGTGAGTCATCGCTATATTATGATTGATGACAATGCTTAATTGATGCACTCATATTAATAATAATCGCCAAAACACTCACTGAGGTGACCAGTTCAACGGGGATTTACCTGTTATTCCCGTCACAAGTTCTCAATTATTCATCAATTTGCTGGCAGATTGAACACCCGAGCATGTGTAGATGAAAGGGTGAACGAACGCACAGGGAAACCTGCTCAACATTCAGATGAGGGTGTCACCGTAATCTCCGGCCATATGCAATCGAGTTGTTTGCATCGGCCCTTAACAAACCTAATTATCTCGTGATTTGCCGGGCCTACCAGGGAAGGGGGTGGGGGGAGGGGCAAGAAATATAGCGACTCTTTAGGAAAAATGTGTCGTGCGCTAGAAATGACCGAGTTCAGATCAGTGTCGGATTTCACATACCAGAGCAACAGTTATATTTGAAACTCATAGTCTGCAGGAAAAAGCTGTCGTGTGCTCGAGATGTTCGAGTTCGGATCAGTGCCGGATTTCGGATACCAGAGAAAAGAAACGGCTCTATTTCTCAGATATCGGATATACAGGAAAATCACTTTATGAAGTTATTTTAACTAAGTATTAGCGCGACTTCCGGTGCACTCCTCAGCTATCTTCTTTTATTATTAGTATTGCATCAATCTCTAATTGATTCAATTCATATGACTATATCACAATACTCATGTCATGATTGAGTGCCATTAATTATTTTTATATACAGCAACATTATATGTTACCCTCACTCACGAAGGGCAAGTCCCATTACATTTGGAGTAACATTTATAGAACTATCTCAATATGGTTTCAAAGTGTTGTTATGGTGATGACGGTTTCAGCAGACAAAATAAAATTAAATCTTTCCCCAGAAAAGCTGTTTAGATTTTTAACGACGAATATTGAATGTGGGATAATATATGCAAAGATCTCAGAATCGATGTAATGTTTTTATTTTAGCACTTTTACACTTGGAAGAGGAAAGTTGTGTTTAATCACAATTTCCATGAACTTGAGTTAAAATCAGAAAAATAATACCTCTCGCTTCCTTGAATTGCAGACAGTACAACTCTACCATCTCTCCTATTGATAATCTATGAAATCCATTCCAAAGAAAACTGGTTGGACGATTTCTATAGCTGACCGCCGTGGACTCGTGCACGGGTCACAAAGCGTGCTCCCAGGACGCGCTTTCTGAATGGGAACGCGTTCTCTAACTCCAATTTGGACTCAATAATTATAACCTAAAAAAACCCAGATATTATATAAAAGGCAACCCATCGCTATCTATTGCAGCGTGCCATGCCTCTAAGACTTTGATGTACAGCCATCTGATGCAGAATTCTTGCGACAAGTCGTGGAAGCATCGGCAAAATAAGCACTTGCTACGCATCATAAATATGAATAACCCACAATTTTCTTGTCAACCCAGAGAGCATGAATAACGCACTCTTCGTTGGTTCGCATTAGACGCTGCGATTTTTGGTCTGCACATAAATCGCAGTTCTTGGAAAGAAAACGGCCGGAACCGGAAATGAGAGGTCTCATCACGGAGTGTTTTTGTGTGAGTTTTTCTCTCTTCAAATAATGGCTAATTCTATGTGCGATGTTTTCGCTGTTCTGGTCATTGTTATATCATGGTGTGCAGGATGTACAAAAACAATAACGATAAAAGCTATTGGAATAACAGATGCCCATACAGCCACCAAAGAGGTCCGAACTGCACCTACACAATTTAATAATGCACTCAGTCATTCGCAATTTTCATCGTGCCGTTTATGCTCTTGTTGAGAGCCTCATTTTTTTTTTTCCAACTCCTGTCAACCCGCGGAATCACATGCTTCCGTTAAAACGCTTCCGTTAGTTAATCAACTACAAGCAGTGTTCTTCGCACTGGTACAATACAGCATTGCGGACCCAACAATGTACATTTCACATATTGAATCAGTTGCTTTTTTTTATGATGGAAGACCTGTCGACGGAAAACCCTCCTGTTGTCGTGTGATTAATTCGAATAGGGAGATAAGAATCACATAAATAATAATGATAAGACCGCCTTTATTTCATTACTTGTTTCCAAAGCACGGAGATGAAAGTGCTGTCATGCCATTGCACCAACCAACATTGCTCTGCGATTCCCCATTTGATGGCAAGACATAAAAAACGAATCTCATGAATAATGTATGAGACATCAAATGACGATAATTCAAGAGGACCACCCGATAAGGCTGATCATTGACAGGATTTAGACTGATTTCGCAAATGCACCGGCGAAGGAGGCACGATCCAGCGTCATGCCACGTTTATCACAAGCAGCGATCAGTTTAGGTGACTTGTAATTTGCTGGTGAGATAATGCGTGCATCCCGTTATGGTTTAATGGTAAAATAATGCTGTGTCCGCAACTATGAATGAAGTTTATAGCATTCTGCAAGGAAGCTTGAAAAGTTGATTAAATTAGTTATGGAAACGACGATTTTAAGATTAAGAAAAACTGCGAGAAAATGCAAGTTGGCAGCACTGATTAAAGTGATTAGATGATTCAATGATGACCTGTCATTCAACACAGGTGCCTTCAAAAACCTAATTTCTGACATTGACACATACTCATAATTGAAGCAACTGCTACCATTGCATATTCCACTGTGTCTATCCACCTTCCATGAACAGCATGTATGCTCGTACTGTTTGAGTTCAAGTGCACCGAAAGGTGTAACAGTGAATTACCCAAAACCCCGAGGAAGTAATTACTGCCTTGCATCGCACGTGGAAGGTGACATGGCCCCGAGGACTGAGTCCTCCACTTCTCCCTCCATTCATTTTTACCAGCAGCCTTAATGGAGAGGGGAAAAGAAACGAGGTGTTAAAGGGGAAGATGCTAAGGAGAAGCGACTGCGCATGAAAGGAAGGAGGCTTATCTGAGTGAAATGGGAGGTGGGATTTCCTTGAATCACCGCTAAGCAGGAGAGGGGAGGGAGTGGCTCTCCCCTGTCATATGGTCCAAAAGATCTAGGCTCCAAGTCCTCTATAACCCAGGTACTCTCAATATAAACTACGTATGTGACGATAAGCTTATACTGTCTGATGAACATGCTTTGAACTCCATTTCTGTTTCAATACGAATTAATTGAGAAAGTTATTGACTATTTTTGACTCCGTTTCTTTTTCAATAAAATTTCATTTGAGAAGTATCTAAATCATTTCCCGTATTACTCTAAGCACTATAGAGGTGCAGCAAAACTCCGTCGACATTTGGCAAATGTCGCTGATCCGTGGCCGGATTTTGTTCCTCTGGTTCATATCTTTGTATTTCTCAAAAATGTTCTCACACGTTGAAATCAATCACTGACGCTTCTATTGGATTATAACTATACTTATAGCTATACTTATAGCTATACTTATAGCTATACTTATAGCTATACTTTACGAAATACAACTGATTACAATGCATTTGCGATTTACGGTGCATTTGCCGGCTTTTCTGGATAAATTGAGCTATAACTTGTGTATTGTTTTGAAAGCCCGAAAGGTATCCCAGAATACATTGCTCTGCACATGCGCATTGGACATACTTAATGCTCATCATTAATGCACGTATAATTAAGTGCATGTGTGCTCAATAGCGATGATAAATAGGACATTGCTACTTGCCAATAATTAATCAACCGGAGGGAAGCATATGTAACCCAACCTACATTTAATATTTTTCTCCTCACTTTCCACACTAATATAACTGTCAGAGAAAGTTCAAACGGAGCCGTAGCCCTTGCCATCAGTATTCATTGGGGCCATTCGGGCTAATTTCTCCTGGCATCCCGTTCAGCCCATGGCCAATAATAACATCACAACCAAAGTCAAGACCCATAGGATTCTCTTAGCAAATCACCCCCTGCCATCCAGGGCCCCTGTGCTTGCTCGCTTGCGATAGCAGAACGACAGCTCAGCTTTTAAAAGGGAGTCATGTCTCCTGAGTAGGGGAGCTGATAGCATGTTGAAGGATTGGCTCACTGTGTGCCGCCCGTGAATGCTGATCAATGCTGATATAAAAGACCTGGGATTGCCCGGCTTCAGCTGTCATTGCAACTGTGGCGGTTGAGATTGACCATTGTGTCGACATGAATGTCATTGACGTCGACGACATCAACAACCAAGATGAGACCATCAACCTCTGTACGAATGCTACTCCGATTGCTTTCGAGAACGAGTCGTGGCAGCACCAAAGTGAATCTGATAACGAGGATGAAAGTCTGAGAGATGAAGACAATGCTTACCATGCCGATGACGACATTTCATCATTCGGGGTCTTCAAAGAAGTTTCTCCAAGCAAACACGGCGCTGTGTGTTACACACCATCATCTGAGGCATACGCGAATGGTTTAGCTTACGGTTGCATTACATCCAGACCTTGTACTGTGTGTGTCTATCTCGTCCTGTTGCTCGTCATCTTGTGCAGTTTCATCTCAGTTTTCGTCATCACCTTCCTGGTCGCTGTTCCCTACCAGCGGGCTGTCCGCTTCCTGAGGACACAGTGTGTTTGTGTGGATTCGCAGTATTCGCTTGCCGAAGAGCACTGTTCTTGTGGCAAAGGATGCTCCTCGCGATACCCATGCATCAGTGTCCGAGTCAATGTCAGTACAATCTCCGGTTCATTCATTAGCACGCTCTCTAATGATGAAACCTTGCTTCATAAAAAGGTTAGTTGTTTCTAATATTCATAAATATATTCTCGCTTAGAAGTAGGACGGACTCCTTTAATTCAACCATCGTTGAACTTCTGAACTGAAAATCAATTCATCTAAATTCAGGTTAATTTTCTATGAAAATAATTGATTTATATTTTGGTTATTATCATTTCGCTCAGAAGGGCGTCGCCATAGCAACGTAGCCGTTTAATGAAACTCTTGTCAATGTGATCGATGGACAAAACATAAATTCTCATCCGATGAAAAGGTCTCTAAAGTGATTTAATCGGATTGGGCAATATTCATCCATCCTTGGGATTAGTGGCACATGTGCTATGAAGACTTCAGCCATGTTCATGAGAGTAAGAGTTCCCTGGTTTCAGAATTTCTTGAGATGAAACAGGAGTCGTGGAATCCAAGTTTCTATCTCTTTAGCCACAACTCGCTATGACGTAACTGGATTAATATCTATTTCAGTGCACGTTCTACCCACACTGCCGAAGCACAGACACCGAAAACAAGAAAACAGTCGAACAATACGAGAAGGCATTCGGAGAAACTGATACCATATACTCGTGTTATTACAACCCCGACAACCCTAGAGAAATAATCCAAACGAAGCGATTCAGCCTAAACCACGTGGCACATGGCCTATTCTGGACTTCCTTCCTGCTCGTCACTTCCGTTTCTCTGTTCTGCGTCATATTCAGAAGAAGGGGGTTTGAGGTGGTATGAAGAAGCAGGAATGAAATCAGTGCATATCCTAATACCTGATTGACCGATGGCAAGGCTTCAAAGGATCTCATCAGTTCATGAATGGATAAGTCAATCCTTTCATCTTCTCCCCACAACCCTCGTGAATTGGAGCTTCTGTTTCGTTGACATTTATTCCATTAATATTTCAAAATTGGAAAAACGGTTCTTGAATCTTTCAGAATTGGAATTGTGTTTCCCTCTTGTCGTGCATTAATTATGTATGAGTGTATAATTATTTATATTAGTGGTATAGCGTATACATTTGCTATGATACAGCACCCCCTCCTTTCTTGGTTGAATAAATTGAACGCAATGTCCAACAATTGAGCTACGAATGTGTTGGATTGAATTACAATGGAGTCTTCATAATATAATTAAGTTCAACTAATTACTGCTTACCCTCAGCAGGGGTTCAGGGTCTGATGCCTCTACAAAGAAAACCGCTTGTTAAGGCAGGAGATCCCAATGAACAATATAACGTATATTAGGGTTGCATGACCAAACCTGTGTTGTTTTGAACCGAAAACCCTGATTGAAGGTGAGGGCTCACCCTCTAGAGTTTCACCGGTGACCTTTCCGCTAATCTTCCCCAGAGCATCGCATCTCAGGTGCAGCATCAGTTGAGAGCTCCAAAACACTCCCTCTCCGTGCACATGCACTGCATGGTGGTCAGTCACCTGACCTTGGATTGACGCCAAATCCTGATACGATGACAGCATTGTTGAGTCATTCACTCACGAGTCCTCGAAGAGCCGACGGGTCACGTGACTAAATGTGTGGAAAATCAGAGCCATGGTTGCACAACAATGCATCATTGCAGCGGGGAATTCGTGACCAAAATGAAGGATTTGCTCAGTTCGGGTTTTTCATATTTCTTCTTATCATTGCAGTGTTTCGTGGGCGTTGCAGACATGCAACAAAATGGCACAAAACAAAGTGCTACGTTCCCTAGAGTGTCCTGTACATTCCATAGGGGTAATAATCTGTATATTTATTGGCATTATCAGGCAATCGATTTCATCTTCTGGATATTGTCCTCACCGGCGATGCAATCATTGCAAAGAAGAGTGTGCGCTTCTGTTTCTTCCGCTTCCGTGTGGATGGCTCCCTGGATAAACTCAGGCGCAAATAGGAAGCAGATAAAGCAAAGGAAATTGCTGGTCTTTGTGTCAAGGTCAAGCAGAGGTCAAACAATGGTCCTCTCGGCGCTGTGAATGCATCAAAGGGTTGTGGATGAAAGGAGAGAGAATTAGCTTTGTATTGAAATATAAGTTTACCATATTCGACCTTCGTAGCAAATTTCTGGTACCGTTTCTGGTCATTGCCGCAATTCCAATATTGTACGGGACAAAAAGAATTGAAAAGAATTGAAGAATTGAAAAAAAGAATTGAAGTGAGACAATTCAGGCAGCAATTTTATTATAACTTTGTAAAATAATTGAACATTCTTTGTGTGATCATAGATGCACTGTCTTTTATAGTACATGTATTATGCAATAATATTTTATTATCAATTGAACTCAAGTGCCAGTTAAAGTATAATTATCCCAAAATATTTAATGAAAAGAGTAAAGAACAAAGACTCATACCCTATGGCATCAGTATGAAGTTAATTCTTTGTGTATGCTGGCCGCGATGCATTCTGGTCTAGCAGGCAACTAGGTTACGGTGTTAAAGTGTCAGTTTTGGAATTACTCTAGAACTCGTGTGTTACTCAATGACGGACATTTTTTCCGCTCGCCTCAGAAATTACGGACTTGCGTTTTCGTTGTAATACTTGTATAGCTCTCACAAGCAAAAAACTTTCGCGCACTAAATAATGAATCGCATAGATTTTTTTTTCGGTTGAATAATCCTTGTTTGCCAAACTTTTGAGACAAAATTTGAGCGATATTTTCTTAGTTTGATTTTCCATCAAATGAGTTCACGTGTGATTTTCCTTATAATTGAGCATTCTTTCCGCAATCGCTAGCTTACTTTTCCCATCTTTACATTTTCAAATTTTCACCGCTTCTGTTCAGAGGTTTCTACAATGGACATATCTGCTATGGAATAGAAGGCATTGATACAAAGCGGACAGCAGGGGATTTGACAAACCGCTACATCACAAGAAAGACTCGGTTTTACTTCTCGTTTATTTGCTTTGCGTAATCCGAATTGACAATAGTTCCATGAATGTTTAAAAGCTCCCCACCCGACCCTAATCCAACCGACCGATAATAAATGCATTTTCCTTGAAACCATGCTAGTCTTCTAGTCCTCTTGAGATCCGAATTACAGATTTCACCACAAGCCACCTGTGGCCGGCTCTCTGTAGAACCATCTTGTATTTCCACGGCCTAAAACACAGGTGCTACGATGCGGTCAGGTCAACCTACACACCCTACAAACGCTAAGCCTCCTTGCATGTACATGCAGCGTGATAAACATATTAGTATCATTATAAAAGGCTTTCATGGCTTGCTAGAGCGCGTTATTGAAGCTTAGTCCTTGCTCTATACGCAAAACTAAACCCTTTCAGACATGTTCTGTTTTTTCTCCCATCACGGAGGGAATCGTTCGTGACTGAGTCGCGGCGCTCTGCCACTGACGGTGATACGACTTGTCCGATCCCATCACGTCACAATAAGCAGCGCCTTTTCTTCTTGTGCTGTGGCCACTTAACTCATCAGTAATTTAGCCGTATTTGTACTGCGAGCTTTTGTCTTTGAACTATACAAACATTCGTATAACAGTGTATCATCCGTATACACGTAATAATGTATCTTAAAGTGTCCATGACACTTCAAAATGTGTTTTTATATTGCATATTAAATGCATTTATTAATAAAATTGAATATTTTAATTGTTATTGCAATAAATAAAACCATGATCCGTCCTCTATAAATACTATTTACACCTCCGCAAAGTGAGGGATATTGAGGGCGCGAAAAAAACGATTTTCGAAATCCCGCTTCACCTCTCGCTTGACAAGGTGATTTGTGACGTCACGACGACCTTGACCTTGGCTCTTGGAGCGCTGTTTTGATTGTCTGCTCGATCGCGATAATTTTACATTTTAGTTGTGTTTAAATGATTGAATCGCTTTGATTGAATATTATGAGTTCAAATGAACGGTCAAGCACTCGGGAGAGAAGTCCACGACACTGCATCGCC
>KB308519.1:166244-178343 GCA_000328365.1 Capitella teleta
ACCGGCTATGTGAAACACGGAAAACGAAGCTTTGCACTTACCAGAGGAGAAGGATCACACGCATGTTCAAATCACGACGGGGTCGCCAGAATGACGTAGTGACTCCAGGGCTACGTCATTTATGCACTAGTTGGATGGTAAGCTCTAAGCTCGTAATAACGAAGACTCAACCAATCACTTCATATTGGCTTTAATTTACCTTCAACAAAATATTCTAAAGAGGGTATCACAAATAATAGAGTTCCGTGTGTGGTTCGTACGAGACGAGTGGGCACGTGTGAGAGAGATGTGTGGTGTGTCGTGAGAAGGCGTAGAGGAATCAGTGTTCATGGAAGATATTCGTGTCTTATATACTAGAAGCATGGATGTGGGGCAGCCTGTGTTTCTAATCGTAAATGCAGAGGTTCGGTGCCTTCCAAATAGTTGCTATCTGACAATGATGGATGCGCTTGCTCTCCGGTTCTTTGTTCTCGGCGAACTTCTGACCGCCAGTATTCGCTAATTGCACGTTGGCCTTCTGACCTCTCAGTATTCGCTGATTGCCTCTTGGGAGATGGAAGCAATCTCGTGCACGCGCTGCCCGAAGGTCTATACATGCATAGGCAGAGTTTATATAATCATAATTACATATGGTATAATGCAACATCGTGTAAAGTTGTTAGAAGCATCCACGTAATCTTAACAGGCTTCTGGCCAATATTCATTTCACAATTCACATTGCGCACATGCCATATGCCTGCCAATGTTATGTATGTGAACTCAGAGAGAAAGTCCAGAAAGTTGTTGAAAATGTTCCTTATTTTTGTATTTCATCATGAATTCTCATTCATCGTGGAAAGAAAGGACTTGAGAATCAAGCTTAAGAAGCAGTTTAGTAGTCTGAGGTGCATAATTGTATTGCCAACACAAAAAATGTGATTTGCTGATGCATGGCATGTGATAATCCCCGACTCAGGCCAGCATAGATACCATCTATTTATTATAAGCTGAAATACTATTTCGGTCAGTGCTGAGACACGGCAAGTGAATGGTTATTTAATAAATCTGCAATTGCATGTGAAAATCAGTTTTATTAAATGCCAACATGTTAAGATGGCACGTTGCAAATATTATCTTCGATTAATTGAAATGACATCTCTCAATGCCAATCAGTAGAGAATAGACATGCAGCCAACTACGTTGCGTAATAACATTACATAGTTTGCAGCTCGATTCACAGTCGGGACATTGGGTGCAAATCCTCCATGCTGAACATGTTGATCAGAACTTGGTCGAATCTACCTTTTCGGATTGCCACGAACATTTTCTCCAATAAATTGTCAAGATATGTTCTCCCGCAGCAATACGGAATTTGCAGATCTTTTCTGATGAACAGGTATATTTGACGCGTACCTGGAATAAATAAATACAAATTCTTTAATCTAACATATTCAAGATCTGTCTATTTACTGACCTTTTCCGAGGCTTTGGGCAATCACTTCACTCATGCGACCTTCCTTCAGATCTGAAAGCAACTCCACAAATCTTTGCTCCATATCTTCCACGGCATCTGTAGCGGTATCTTGGTGGATGTTTAAATCTTTCATCAAATGATTCCCAGTCGGTATCGGGCGAAAGACAAACTTGTACCATGGTGCCATTGCCTCCATGATATGCTCAACTCCGTTTTGGGACAGAGTCGTGACCATTGCTTTCAAATCTTTGTTTGCGGATATCTGCAGCCAGCGGAGGTCGTGAGCTTGGACTTGAGCCAGTAGCATGCAGGCCAGCATCATCTGTAGGATCTTCAGAGCCTGTTGAGTCATCCTGGCTGAGATTAGAGCTAAACTGTTCACAGATTGATTGCGTAACTCTGCGCTCAATACAACCATTGTGTGATTGGAGCTGTCAGGTAGTCCAGCTCGGACATGTATGCGGCCATGGCGATCTCAACTCCCTTGAATCCGAAGTCATGTCTGGCATCCATGCCGCAAAGATTAGGGCTCAGATTGTTATTTATGCTGACATCAACGATCTCAGAGAATTGTGCAAACATGAGTTTGCCACAAATCTGTAGAGATTGCCTCACTTGGTCCATAGCGACTGCAGACTCTGTGCCTTGGAAGTTGCCTCCGTGTAGAATGTGTCCTTTCCTGTGGTCTATCAGTGGATTATCGCACGCGCTGTTCAAATCAATTGTCACGCTCTTCATAGCTCTGGTGATGGTGTCCAAAGTTGGAGACAACCATTGAGCTGCTGTTCTCAGTGCGTAGCGATCTTGTTTCAACAAACCTTCCCGGTCGTCGAGGTCCATGTCAAGTCTTGCCTCTGCCAGTTTAGAATCAGTCAGAATTTTCCTGATGTTGCAGGCAACCTCGATCTGGCCTTCATGGGGCATACTGTTGTGGATGGTTGGGTGGAAGCTTTCTACTCTTCCGTGAAGGCTTTCTACCGTCATGGCAGTTGCAGCCTGGGTGAGCAGAACTGCAGACGAAGATTCATAGAGAAGGCAGGCCGCAAGAGAAGATGCAAATGACGCCGCGTTGACAATCGAAAGCACCTCTTTGGCTTGGAAAGTCACTGGTTTCATCCCGCTTTCTTTGATGACATCTGACATGGTCATCTCTCTGCCTTTGTACATGGCTTTGAGGTCGGATCTGCCCATCATGCAACTGGCGATGTACGAGTTAGGCATGAGGTCACCACTTGCGCTGATGCTGCCTCTCATCGGTACGACTGGAATGATGTCATTATTGATCAGGAAGAGCAAGCAATCCAAGACTTCCGGCCTCACTCCAGACAGCCCTTTTGACAAACTGTTAGCGCGCACAGCCATGACAGCTCGGACCAATGAGGGATCCATTGTATCTCCAAATCCAGCGTTCAAAAGCATCAACAGAGCTCTCTGTATCTCAAGGACATCATCAGATCTGACGTCAGCACTTCCTCCAAATCCAGTGTTGACTCCATACACCACGGTGCCTTCCTTTAGCTTGTCACGGAGATAATCTGAGTTGGTCTTCATAAGATCTCGGATGTCCGAAGTGCTGTTCACCTTTGTTCCGTGGTTGGCTATTGCAACCATGCGTGGAATGGTCAGCGAGTTTCCGTCTAGACTGATCTGCTTCCCCACTTTGGGGAGACCTTTGAGGATTTCCAGAAGCTGAGATGTGTGTTGATTGCTCATTTTTGCTGACTTTAGTTGTCACTGCCGGATCAACACTTCGTATATATAGAGGCCACCGGGCCTATTTTGAACAGTTGAAATTCCAATTAAATATTGTAAACATAACCCTGCCTAACCCGTTGAAAAGTTCAAGTACGGCGAGACAGTACCATGCTATTAAAGAGTTGATAACACACCGCAATTGTCGTGGCTTCCTAAAAGCAAGTTTGTTGAATGTATTGACAACATGCACGCATGCTTCACTTCACGTACCCCCTGAGAACTTTCTAGTGCCTCTTGCTTGTTCACCTCTTGGGTTGGTACATGTACTTCTATTCGAGCAAAACACATTAATATATTTTCAAGTAAAGCTATTAATACATTCACCGCCAAACACGGAGATTACCGTGTTTTGCACTTTTTGCTATATACGGGTGCTATAACCGCTTGTGCGTCATTTCTGATAATAAGTGTTTGACCGTGTGCATCTATGATTATATCATGATTTTACGGATATATGTTCCTAAACCAACTATCAATCTTTGTACTTCTGAAGTATACATAGCAGTTACCGATTGATTTGTGATAGACCGCTGCCGAAAGCATGCAACAAAGCGATCACGACTCGAGGTGAAGTAGTGAAACGAATAGTTTTCACTTCAATTGGGCAATGCGGGTGCTCAGTTTGAATACTGGTGTACTTCAGGGCATCTCATCCGAACATCTATATCAACGACGACCTAATCAGGGGCAGGGCAGCTATGTTGTACATGGCCAGACAGATGAAACGATCCAATCACATAAAGAACGCCTGGTCTATGGACGGCAGGATTGGCATCAAAGACAACGATGACCGAATCAAATACTTCACCAGAATTTCAGATCTGCGTGAATTCCAACCTAATCAGTTGATCTGACTGTGTCGGTCGCCCTGTCTCTCTTTACCCAGACAATGCCAACGCATCTCAGTTTCTTGATCTAATGTACTCAAGAGTCTCATATACCTCTAATAAATAGTCCAACTAGGCGTGTTAACAACAGATCCACATAAATAGACAACATCTTCTCAAACAACAAAAAACTACAAAACATGAAACCGGTGTCATCCACACTGATATTTCATCACCACCCAATATTCTGTGTCTCTAAACCACCCAAGACAAATATGATATCTGATCAAGTAACTTCATTCTGGTTCTATACACAAAATAATATATATAAATTATAACATTTAATAAATCATGAATCATGACAGGACATAATGAGTTCTAACAATCCATGCGATGCATATACTAGGTTCTTGAATAAAATTACAACACACTATGAATCATCCATCCTGATAGTCAACAAGAAGGCCAAAAAGAGGGATAGTAATAAATTGATCACAAATGGACTCATTGTTCTAATAAACACAAAAACAAATTATACTTAGATTACAAAAAACTTTAAAATATTGCAAATGAATTAGCATATAAAAAATATAAAAATAGACTTAGTGATTTAATTGCTCATGCTAAAAAAAAACTATTACCAAGGACTTGTAGACGAAAAAAGACATAACATGAAAAGTCTGTGGAGAACTCTGAAGGAACTCATTGGGTCGAAGAAGAAAAGCTCACTCAGCAACGAGTTTCTAATCAACAACAAACCCCGTAATGACACAGACATGATTTCAAATTTATTTAACCAATATACTTCGTAAATGTTGGACCCAAACTACGATCCAATAGCTCTGACAAAATACTTGAAATGCAATAGACTTTCGCTCAATGTTTCCAAAACACACTCGATGCTTTTTATTCTGAATGGATTCTTCTCTTCTTCTATTGATGGTTCTATTATTGACACAGTTAAATGCATAAACTTTCTTGGAGTAAAAATAGACAATAAGCTTTATTTCTCTGAGCACATCACTCACACCTGTAACAAAGTCTCAAAATCAATAGGTATCATTCGCAAACTATCCAAATAATAAACAGATCGACAATTACTTATGCTCTACAACAGTCTCATACTGCCTTACCTTACATACTGCAATATGATATGGGGAAATGTGCTAACATACATATTAATCGACTCTTCATTTTACAGAAAAACGCCATTCGCCTAATCAACAATGTTCCCTTCCTAACCCACACTGCGCCACTGTTTTATGAATGCTCTTTGTTAAATCTTCGTGAACTGTATATTTATCGTTGCACTATATTTATTTTCAAGTTATCTCACCATATATATGCTGCCTACTTCTGTATCTCAATGTTTTCGTCTTAATGCTTTGGTCCATGGTTGTAACACAAGATGTCAATCAAATTATAAAGTTACTGTACCCCTATGTCGAACATCTCTAGGACAAAAATTTCTAAATTTTAACTTTGCACAATTGTATAAGCTGAAGTGTGAAACTTCGAATAGCTCCGAGAGTAGTGAACACGCACTTGGATTGGCTTATGAGAATATATCATCGCTTTATTTTGCTGTTTGTCTTTTCCTTATAACGCTAATACATAGTTGTAGCACAAGGTCAAGTTGAGACTTGAGAAGTTGATCATGATCATGGAATCAGTACATAAACAAGTAGACTTTTGGTACGTGCAAAGCTGCTCTATATGTGGACACTCCGTACATATACTAGTAATCTGTCGGGGTCAACGGGGTCACTTGGGGCATCAACTAGCGACTGATCGAGGATTTACTACAATTTGCTGAATTCGACGTCCCATTGGTTAGATTTTAAAACTCGTGGTTTCATTTGTGAAATATATTGTATAAAATCATATTAAAATGAGTGGCATAATATATTAGGATTTGTGTGATACATTGTACAATAGAACAAGATAGTTTGACATTGAGAGTCAGAAGTCACGATAAATGGAGTCTAGACAACTTAAACAAATTCTTTTAAAAAACTTCATCAGCTGCGTCCGTCTATTTGGGGCGGCATTCTGTGTACCTGTAAGTGAACTAGAAATCAGTCGTGCACGTCATGGTCTCGAAACGTAAACAACATTTTCCTTTATTTAGTTCATTTGCACGGACTATCATGTCTCATATATCTCACACCAGCAGTCTGGGTCTGCATAGCAATCAACCAAGTTACAGTTACAGACCGTTTTATTTCTCTTCTGAGGAAGTTCACTGACCTCCTTGGTGATTATAGTCGTATTTTGAGTAACTGTTGTAGATCATGTTGTCATGCACGATGCAGGAGCATTTATTTATCTGCTGTCAGTCACCTCAACTAGGTCGTTAAACCTTTAAACCGGCACGCAGTATCTTCCATACGCAGAACTTAGTTATATTAAAAACACAGTAAGTGTATGTGAATCATTTATTACCAGCTTGTGCTGGAAATAATGATTCAACAATGGCTAAAACAGTTATACAGTCAAAGCTTGTTATTACGAACTCTGATATATGGAACTTCTGGTTATATAAAATTAATTTTGGGGTCCCCGCCAGATCTCTTATCTTTTAACATTGCAGGTTCAACGGATAATTCGAACTTCGCATTGTTCGAACTTTCGGTTAATACGAACCAAATATCCAGTCCCCTGAGCAGAGATAAATCCTGCTATTATGAACCCACAATGTAATAGTCAATCAAAATTCAAAATATTGCTAATTATATAAAGCATTATCCATACCCCTCTCGAGCAAATGTTGACGTCTCGCGTGTCATTCCTCTCAATCGACGCGATTATGCAAGTTAATTCAGATATTTCAGACCACGGTCTTCAATGAATATCAAAGCCGAGTGTGTCGCCGTTTTGTGGTCAAGCAGACCACCGATTTTAAAGTGGCGATCGGTTACTTTATCTTTTGTTTATGCAGAGACAAAAGAAGCGATTACCGGTAATCATGCTGCCAAACAGATCAATCGCTAACATTCAACTTAGAAGACATAGCATATAACACGGACAAAGTTGAAAACGGATAATCATTCGATATTGATTCGATTCTAAGGATACTAATGAAGACCTGGAGGAGGATAGCATTCCTTTGGCTGAACTGCTGCGCTGTGCCCGTGCCAAAGGAGCTGGGGCCGATTTCTGAAAGAATCTTAAGTGGTAAAACTAAGTTCAGGAGGAGTTAAGTTGACTAAAATGATTCCAGAAACAAACTTAAGTCCTCTAGACCCTGCAAAACTTAAGTGACCTCTCCACCTGACTTAAATCAAACTTAGTGAATTCAAGATGGCGCCGATCAAAAGACGCCGGATTAATCCTATGGTGTCAACACCTAAAAGGAGCCTTCCAGACAGGAGTAATGCTCTGGAAAGCCTCCCAGAAGACACCCTCCCTAGTGCATCGATAAAGATTTAACGCAGATGGGATTTTGTTTTTGTTTTTATTTGTTTATCAGCGCGAAAACGTTATGACTGTAAAGCGGAAAAAAAAAGAGCACTTGTTGCGTTATGATTAGGAATCAACGACGCTATACACTCGCATTTCGCGTTTGTGATGCTCGATGATCTCCACTACTACCTAGATTGCTTGTAGGCACGGTGGATTCCGCCATTGCGCGTTACACCCTTGGGGGCTCTGCAAACGAGCACGAAACACGAAAATCGGCAGTAGATGCTGCAAGTATAACGCACTTGGTGATCATAACGCACACATCGGCATAACGCATTCAGCGATCATAACGTACGAAACGGTCAAAGTTGTAATAAAACCCATGTTTTTATCGGTTTAACCAGAGAATAATAAATTTAATTTTTTTTTTGTGGTTCCTTGCAGAATATAATCACAAAAAAAAAAAACAAAAAACATAAGGAAGCGTTTAATAGCTATTTGTACTTACATTTAACTCATAAAAGTCCACTTATTGGGTATTTTCACAAAGCTCAAAATTATATAATAATTATATGATTCAATATATGATCATGAACTCAATCAATGAACAAGAAATACAGTATATAAAAAATAATACTAGCACTATAAAATATGCACTCAAAAGAACATGATTAATAACAGTAATACAATGTCAGTAACAGATGAAAGCCAGCACAATGGGCCTGGTTAAAAATACTAATGATATAAAATTAACAGAATAAAACACCTACTTAAAAACAATTTATTTGTCGTAATCCACCAATCCAAGCATTTCCATTCGATTTGTGTCCCAATCGAGATGCTCCAGAATCGACTTTGCATCAAACATGAGGCTGCACTTGTTGTACATTTGCTGATCCCCTATGCAATTTATCATTGAATGTTGCAGAGTTTGCTGGGATAATGAAGGTTAATGGAATAAAGTTGGCTGAGCCATCTGTTGACACATGTTGATCTGAGAAAAGACAGCCGTGAAAGAATCTTCATTTATCAAGAATGCATTCACCATTTCAATTTCTTGAATTAATAAATGATAATGATTAAAGACATTTCATACACAGGGACAGGGTGTATGTATAGTCCCACCCTCTCGAGGTTTTTTTGTTGCTTCATTTAAAATCAGCCAGCAGATATTGATCACGTTTACCTACACAATGTTGTGACGAACAGCCTGATAATAATAACAGGATCTGCAAAACACAAAACTCTGAAGGCTAGTGACAAGGAAATCCCGAATATAAAGTGATGTCAAAGTGAAAATAAGAAATTATAGTGAGCCAAAGACAAACCATCTCCCATAAATAAACTGATGCAGCCGAAAATAATTCAATTTCAAAGTAAAATAAACTTCAGCCTGTAATTGAGAAATTACGAACGTAAGACAATGTTGAGTGTTTGACGTATCGGTATACCTTCACTCTACATTTCAATCTTTCTAGTTCACTAACTTACGATTCTTCTTCTTGCATCTCTTTTCTTGCTATTCAATATGAATGCAATAGGCTCCTCAGACAATTTTTCAGGTTGAGTTCCAAATGAACGAGTCTATAAGATTGAAATAAGACACTTTAATTATACGTGTTTTGGAACTTATTGGCACGTCTTAATGAAAGTTAAAGTGTAATAAAGTATATGCTCATGTAGCTGTCATAATACAGCGAGACGTCCTTGTTCTCGCCCGATTTATTTAGATCATTAGACTTCATCACAAATTCCTTAATTAATATGGAATATGAACGAGGAAACAACAAATTAAGTTCAAATATGTGGCTGAGTCGCTGTCTGTGATTATCTGTGATATTGAACTAGTAACAGTTTCGTGAGTAAGCGCTGAACGTGTTATTTATGTACGTAGACCATATAATATTATTCAATAAGGCCAACTCATAGGACTCACAGTATTATGAGTATAGACAGTCATCCACAAGACTATTCACGGTGACTAGGTCATGAAATATACAAAAATCTAGTAATTCAGTCATGCAACGTATACAGTATGATCAACAGGTCATGACTGACTCACCAAGTCAGTGACTGTCAGTGTCACTTACTGAGAGTAACTGACAATTTGACAGTGACATTCATACTGCACTAACTGCTGTCTACTCAGTAGGGCCAATATACTCACTCAGTCACTATCATAATGATCACTATATCATATTATATATGGCTGTGTGACTGTCAAGTCTAAAGTCTGTCACACTCACACTGTGACTGAGTCACTGACGCGTCGTGAGAGGAAGTTCAGCTGGATGATACATGCAACGAGACCTGCGTTTGAATGACCTATACACCTGTGAAAATTATGATTCGTATCTGCACTTCATCAGTTGCCACAATCCCGAACGACAACCTTTTTCACCACTTTCACACAGCCAGAAGAGCGATAATGGGTCCGTTTCACACTCTCGTTGCTACGACGCGGAACCAGTTGATGTGACGTCATTTGAATTCAGAACGAGGCATGTTGGCCGGGGGTATATGCGCACCAAAACCGCTTTGAGCAATCCAGTCATATTAACATCCTTGGTGATGCTTTCGTTTTCGATCAAGTGGAAAGTGATCATAGAGTAGTGGGGCTGAGAATGGAGTGGGTGGGGGAGACAAGAAAGAGAGGAGGGGCAAAGAAGAAGAGAATTGTACCAGAGGACAAGTGGGAAGAGTTTGGGAGGAAGGTAGATGAAGAGATTAGGCAGGGGAAAGGAGTGCAGGAAAGTATGTGTTTGGTGGCAACGGAACTTGCAGAAGTAAGGAGAGGATCAAGGAGGAGGGAATGGTGGGATGAGGAAGCAGCAGAGGCAGTGGGCAGAAGGAAACAATCCAATAAGACACATAGGAGAATGAGGAAGATGTGGGGTGCTGATAGTGATCAGGCGAAGCAGGCATGGAGGGAATACCAAGAGGCGAAGGAGGAGGCAAGTGCAGTAATGTTATAAAAGATGAACGAGACTAACAGGAAGGGAATGCAAGATCTGGGCAGAGGGGCAGAAAGAAATAGGAACATGTTTAGGGAACTCAAGAATTTGATGAACAAAGGTAAAGGGAAGGAAGAGTTAGCAGAATTTTTGACAGAGGAAGGGGAGGCTATTAAGAATGAAGATGAAATTGTAGCGGAGATAGAGAAAGTATGGGGTAAATTGTTGAATACATCAGGTGAGGCTGTGCTAGGGGTAGAGAAAGAAAGGTTTGAAATGATAGATGGGGACAGAGAAATAATGCGGGGGGAACTGGAGAAGGCATGGAGCAAGATTAAGAGAGGAAAGGCGATGGATGAATCTGGTGTGTGTAGAGAATATCTGAGGGCTTTAACGGAGGAATCAAAGGGAAGGGTACTTAGAGGGTTCAATGAAATTTTGAGTGGGGCAGTTATTCCAGAGGGCGAGTAGGTTAACTCTACTGCGCAAGGGGGGGACAAGAGGGATTTGAGGAATTACAGACCAGTTGCCATAAGCGCTGCTCTGTATAAGGTCTTTATGACGATAGTTAGAGGAAGGATGGAGAGATGGGTTAAGGAGAAAGGGATTTTGGATGACGTGCAAGGTGGTTTTAGGCCGGGGAGGAGAACAGATGACAACTTGTTTGTGGTGGAGAGGATGTTGGAGATGTGTCAAGAGAGAGGAGAGGAGATGTTGGTTGGGTGTGTTGACTTAGAGAAGGCTTACGATCGTGTAAACAGGGACAAGTTGTTTGAAGTGTTGGAAAAATTAGGGATTAGCCCAGGGTTATTGAGAGTTTTAAGGGAGGTGTATACCAGCAATAAGATCAGGTTTGTGTTAGGGAAGTATGAAAGTGGATGGATGAAGTGTGAAAGTGGTGTGAGACAGGGATGTCCTCTATCTCCCATGTTATTCAATATATGCATGAGAGATATTGGAGAGGTAGTGAAAGAGCATGTGTGTGGGATGAGATACCAGGTGGAGGGACAGGGTGGGGAAATGACAACGGAACTGTTAGGGGGATTGCTGTATGCGGATGACTTGGTTGTGTTTTCAGGGACAAGGGAGGGAATGGAAAATATTATGGGAGACGTGTTAAGAATAATGGAGGAGTACGGGATGAAGATTAATGAAGGGATATCTATGGTAGTGGGTATGAATGGAAGATATTTGAACAGAACCTGGGAGGTGATAGGGAAAAGAGTAAGAGAAAAGGCAGAAGCAAAGTATTTGGGCGTTAAACTGATAGGTGGTGAAGAGGGTGGGATTAACTCAGTAGAAGAAAATGTAAAGAAGGTTGCATCAGTAATTGGGATGGCTAAATTTGCAGCAAAAAGATCAGAGAGTAGGTTTGTGGTGGGAAGAGAAGCATGGAAGAGTTTGATTGTAAGTAGAGTGATGTATGCTTCAGGTGCATTAGTGTGGAATGAGAATGTACGAAAGAATGTGGAGAGAATGCAGAATGAGTATGGTCGGTGGATGTGGAGATTGGAGAGGACTGTAAGGAATGCGGCAGTACATGGAGAGTCAGGATGGAGTTCGTTTTGGGAGAGAGAGGTGAAGGCAAAGGTAGCGTTTGTGGTGAGAGTGTTGGAAGAGGATGGGCTGGTTGCGAGAGTGGGGAGAGCATGTTTGATGGAGATAGGGGTGAGGTCGAAGTGGTGGAAGAAGATTGGCAAGATGA
>KB308519.1:178827-191734 GCA_000328365.1 Capitella teleta
GGTATTTTCGTGGAGGGCTTCCAGGCGGCGTCCTCTCGCACTATGAATGAGCAACGAGTATCTTCTGGTCATTTATTTATTCATTTTATGTGTTTCTCTTTTTATTTTTATCTTTATTCTTTATTTATCTATTCATTTATTTATTTGTTTCTTCATTTATCATTTTGTTCTGTTGTTGTGGGGAAGGGGGGAGTGAAGTAGGGCTTATTATTTGGTTGGTTATTCCAGTTTAGTTTTATTATAGTTATTACTGTATTATTTATGAGGTTATATCTTTTAGAAATAGAAGATATAAATAAATTTATATATTATAAAATTATATATTCATTTTATGTGTTTCTCCTTTTATCTTTATTCTTTATTTATCTATTCATTTATTTATCTGTTCATTTGTTATCATTTTGTTCTGTTGTTTTGGGGAAGGGGGGAGGGAAGTAGGGCTTATTATTTGGTTGGTTATTCCAGTTTAGTTTTATTATAGTTATTACTGTATTATTTATGAGGTTATATCTTTTAGAAATAGAAGATATAAATAAAGAGAAACTCGAACGTCAGATTGTAACAGTGCCGAAACAAAGGCACTTTAATCCAATCAACCTGAACCTGAACCTGAACCAAGTTCCGGAAAAATCATAAATAATTCATAAAAGTTATGTTGCAAGTTTCGTGTAACACTGATCAAATTTCCTGCCATGTCTTATACGTTCCTTGGCAGATAGCCAAATCCGATTTACGTTTCTAAGTTAAGTTCAGAAAAATGCGTTTGTGGAATCGACTAACTTGAAAACTTAACTTAACGCCTGGAGGACTTAACTTAAGTCCCAAAGTTAAGTTTCTTTCTGGAATCGGCCCCTAATGTCCGCACAGCTGAGGTGTACTTTAAGCTGGATGATTGTGTCGAAACATGCCAGGTCGCATCCGACAATGACATAGTTGATGCCATTAAAAAATCTAAGCCACCCCAAACAAGTTATATATCGTTTGAATCAGAATTGGATTTCTACACATATTGTTGGCTCAAAATCAAGAATTAGCTTTAATAATCCCGCAGCTTCCTGGTGATACCTGCTGTTTTATTAATTATACATCCAAGTGAAACCTAATCGCTTATAATTCAGTTTTTATCCCTTTCGCGTGAGTCAGAGGTGGTATGATATTCCAGGCGTTAAAACGAACCGTTACTGAAACAACAAAACGATTAGCAACCTTAAGTGGAAACACATAATTATGTTTGAGATTTCATAATATTACATTGTAATCTGCAATTCCAACTCGTTTATCGCGGCATACAATAATAGAGACTCAAAATTAAAATATTACAGACTCATCGTTACAATGGTGTTTATTGCAATAATCGGATTGAGATTATGGAAGATATAGGGAACTACACTTAAACCTCTCGGCTAATGTTATTGGGTAATGCAACGATCAATATATAATTAAGCTGGAGAAAAATCAAACTCAGACAGACAGCATTCAAACAAACAAACAAACAAACAAACAAACAAACAAACAAACAAGCGGCATCTGTTTATCGGTTTCATGAGTTTGAACTTTCTGTTGGAGCCAGTGAGGCCCTCATTGGTAATAGAACTTACTTGAGTCTCAAAACAAGTAAACGGGATTCAAGTACACAGTGGTTTTCATAACTACCCACAACAGGGCTTATTTCTATTTTATGAACGACCGTTTACTTATAAGAGAAGTATAGCGCCAAATAGCGGGACTTTCGTTCAGCTCCAATCAATCAATTAAAGAGGACATCTGATTTTTATTTTTTTATTTTTTTTTTAATAGTAACGGAGGATAGAGGATGCACAGCAAAAGACAAATACGCCTTTTGACTGACATAATTTTAGACATATAACGCTTGCTGTGGGTTAATTCCTTGGTGCATTGAGATGTATAAAATCTCGTCTTCTTCTAGCGTTCGAGTTCAGACTGTGGTGACGTGACAAAAAGAAAAGATAATTTGAGCTGTCGTTGAGGAAATTCTTCCTTTTCTTGGGGATAGGCCTGAGCCTGAGGCCTGACAAAGACTTCCTGTGGGGCGTGCTAGTGCTTCAGCATGCTTGCCAGGATCAGAGATAGACAAAACGTTCGCAAGGTGCGTAGGTATAGCCACATGCTGCCAGCATTGGAAGTCAATACCCAGCTTGCCTCGTTGCCTCGAAGGCTCCGACAGGCACAACCACAAAGATATTGACGACGCTTTGTACATCATGATGTCGCGATCCGCTGAGCGGTGACAAGCCAATTTCCAAGTATCCTGCGATATTGGGTTCATGCCGATTGGTGGGTCTTGTCAAGACTGGGCAGAACCGGATTACCATCAGAGAAGTTATCATCTTTGGACACATAATTAATTAATTATTTGGATATCAATGCACACATGTTGTCTGTAACAATCATGTAATCTCTTGTCGAATGAGCTCTATTCCAATCACTTGCGCATAGGAGTAGTGCACTGAATTCTGAGGATTCGAGATACAAATTCTCATGGAATATTTTACACAAAAGTTTTGCAGAGGACCTATTTGGATATGCAATGAAATGTGTTCATATCATCAACAAAGACAAGCTCAATGCCTAGCCATGTATTGCGTCACGTGGCTTAACATATAGATTGATCAAAAACACAAATATGATTANGCCCCGCATTGCTCGATTTATTGTAGAAGATTCAGCACCGATATCATCGCAAAGCCTCAGAATCCGATGAAGATGAAGTCATAAGCTGAAGCAATTGATTCATGGTGAGTCTATAAAAAAATATATTATTTGAGGCAGACAGGGGGCTTACCCTTTGTGCACCGTTTTTAAGGACTGCAGTCAAAGTGACGAAAACACCAGAAATAAAACAGTCAGTATTGGAGCTTTTATTTATTCTTATTTCTACATGTATGCTCCAATAATACATCTTGATTCATGTATAAAAGACATAATTATTTCGTGATATCTTGTGTTTCTCTGTGCAGTATGCTGGTTATATAGGGCAGTTTTGTGGTGTTCAATGGTTATAGATATTTTAACAAATGGTTTTAATATATTGTACAACCAATAATATACCAGTTTCCATTCAACAGACAGGTAATATCATTAAAGAATCGATTGATTGAATATTACGTGCATCCCATATTGATATTGATTACGCTTCTTAAAGGCATTATTGTTTTGGATAAATGAGACGTAAATTAGTTGGTATTGAAATGAAAATATTTAATTTAAAATAAAGGTATTATTGTGGTTATATAAGACGAGTGCATTATTCTACGTTTTTTATCAAATGTTCGTAGACGTAGTGACGCAACAACCCTTTCTTACACTTAAGCCTATCTTGATATGGCAGTATATAGACATGCATTCAGCATGCATCACTCTTACCACATAACACCCAATTCCTGGGGCTTATCGCTGCGATCTACGGGGCTTGCGTAATCGCAGCTTAATAACAACAAATTCAAGGAATTTTATTTAATATAAAGCGCTTAATCAACGTGTATTTATGCTGTTTGAAACCGGTGCAAAAACGGTACGCATGGGTAAAATAAGATACACTAATGTAAACAATCATTTGCAGATTTGCCTTAAACAGATATGATGTGGTTTAATAAAATCGGCGACTTAGCCAATCTCTGCAAGAGCATCTTCGGGACTAGTATTTTCGGTGTCCCGTTTATATTCAGCCTCGTGGGGCCTGTCGTAAGTACTTCCGCTACTCACCATGCAAACTCAAACCTTTATGACAACACTTCTTCCAGCCTAGTATCATTCTATGCATCATTCTCGGAGTGGCCACTTTCCACTGCAGCGCAATTCTCGTCGAATGCAAGTACGCCATCATCGAAGATATTTGCCAGGAGGAGGAAGAAGAGGAAAATCGGAGGTGGAACGAGGAACATGGTATGTCAACCAGATGTTGGCTAACTGCCAATATCAGCTATGAAGACATTGGGTTTTGTACCATGGGAAAGTGAGTATGGCCTGATGTAAAGATATTATATTATTTATATTTATTTCAAATCGTCAGATATGGTCGCTGGTTGGTCAAAGTATGCTTGACTCTGACACAGATGGGGCTCACGGTCAACTACATGATCGTCAGTGGAAATGCCTTCTACGACTTATACTGGTCCGCGCTTAGTCTGATAGAAGCGAGTGCTGTTGACCTTCGTAATGGTACATTATTGGATGCCGGAGATAGTCCTGGTGGTTCGTCGCTCATCGTCTTCGTTCTGCTTCCCTTTCCTGTTTACGTTGCCATGACAATGGTTCAGGAAATCAGAGGACTGAGCGTGATCAGCATTCTGTCTTTGTCCGGACTCTTAGCTGGTGTGCTTATCATTGTCATCTACACAGCTCTAACCGGTACGTGTACACGACCAAAAATTCGAATTCGGATTGCCGATATCCGAAAAACCAAGTCAGTGTGCTCACCTTGAAAGGGCTTTGCGCTAGTTACCAGAGCTTTTAAGTCAGCCACCAATAACCTCGTGTGGTGTCCTTGGGTAAGGCACATAACTGAGACTTTATTACCTCTTGAGGCTCTTTGGACTACTAGGGCCTTAAGGGCTGATGGTCACATGGATCAACGCGAGCGGCGCGCGTTTTCCATGACGCGTCGAGAGCGTCATTCGCCTTAGAGCCCTCGGTATTCGCTCTGACAACAAATAGTGTGTCAGAATTCCAAATCTTTCTGTGCATTCCTAGTCAGCCCTATTCAAGAATTCAGTCATTCGCTGTATTCAGAACTCAATACAACACAAAGTATCGACATATTGTGGAAATATCATAACTAACCGTTTTACAAAACGAATCGCATGGATTAGTTTTCTGGATGAACTAGCGCCATGATTAGAACCCGCAGCGATATCATTGCTGTCAGATAACAAATGTAAAAGTTTCTGTAATTGATTATGTAATAACCTGGTAGTGCTGGGTAATGAGCGTCAGATTCCCGTTGTATATGAAATACAGAATTCACACATTGAAATTGCCTCATTAAACTTCACTTGGAGAAAATATCACAGCGAATATTACGCCAGGGCATAAAAGGGAAAAAGTAAACCTGTACACTTGCAGTTTGCTGCAATAATTAAATACGTTAAACGGTTGAAGATATCATTGCCTGCATAAAAGTGAGCATTGGTAATTCGTCGTTGAGCTAAAAAAAAAACGGAATTCACAACCATTTCAAAAGAAATCAATTGCACGATATCAGAAGATTAAAAAATATATATTATAGTTCATGATAATTAAAGCATTCTAAATCCCGTGGTTGGATTGCGGTAGTACCCCGTAGACGAGTGACTCATTTTCAACTCATACCATACGAATTGCAACGTAACTTAATTAGTGTCCTGTTTGAAATTTCAATGCTTGTGTCCCAGGATTCCATCTCATCAAAATACGCATCCATCTCGTACGATGCATAGATCCCTCGGCCACTCTGCTCTGATCATACATCGATAGTCGAGCATAATTTCACACAAACATATAGATTATTAATACCCACAGTTTCTTTGCAGCAATTGATCCAAGCAGCACGACCTCATTCTTCTATGTCAACTGGGTCAGCATACCAGCTGCCATCTCACAGATAACCACAGCTTACGAGTCAATCGGAGTGGTAGGATGCAAACGACAAACCCCTTGTAAACCTCAACATTCCCCATCGCAGATCTTGAGCATCGAAACAAGCATGAAGGGAAACTACAGCAGCTTCAGACAGAATCTTATTCTCTCCTTGACGTTCTTTGGATCTCTGCTTGTGACCCTTGGTTGTGTGGTATATGCTGGCTACGGACATCAAACTGCACAGCTGGTGTTCACTAACCTCCCAAAGGGCAGCGCTGTGTCCTTCTTGGTTGAAGCTATGCTGTTGGTGGCTTCAATTCTTTGCTACCCTCTACAAGTGTTTCCAGCTGTGGAGACGGTCGAAAAGCTGGTGTTTCCTTGTGGTGAGTCTGTTCACATGGATGTGTGGTAACAGGTGAATGTGGTGTATGACATCACACTATAGAGTCTTGGGCTTTTAAATTGTTGGGCAATCCTGAACTTGTTAACTCAGAGGTTTTTTTGGATATGGAGAGGATATTTTCATTGTACGTGTATGTGTAATATTATATTGACCCTATATAGTTGGATATTTCCCACAATAAACACGTTTCCCAAACGTTTACCAAACAGACTAAGTGAATTGTTATCATCAGAAATGATAGTTTACAGTAGAGCGCTGCATCATGGATAGCTCTTCTGGAATGTTCATTGTCGAATCTGTATTAAAACTCTTCATCAACACAACCTCATATTATAACATCATTATATGAGGTATGATAACGACATTGATTCACAATATTTTAGCTGAGGACGCAGAAGAGGACGCTATTATCCGTGACTCCAAAGAGGAAGCCACGGCTTCGAATGAATACATCCCCGCATTGACATTTACCAGGAAACTTCCAACGATTTCCAAAACGGTTCGTATTTTTTTCCTTTTTCTTTCCAAACGCAAATTCAATTGAATATCTGTTTCTTATCATATCCATTATCAACGATTTTTGTAACCAAATAAATGACCCCTATAATAATACTAGAGCAAAGAGTACTGTTTTGAATAATGTTCAATCGAGTACTAAGGCACTTGATGGCTTAATTCGTGCTAATTGAAAGTCTTTGAATCAGGTATGTATTTTGGAATTTCATTTTTTCTCCCAGTTAAATGGGGCTAAAGAGTGTATGGATATCTTTTAATTTCGTCGTTGAAGAAAGCTTTCGTTCATTTCGAATCGATTTCCCTTCCGCAGCAGCATCGCTCGTAAAATAAAGAGAGCTGAATTTGTTTCATTCTATATTGCACATTTTTATTGATAATTAATTGTTTGCCGTTCTGAAATACTCAGAATAAACATGTTCACCACTCTATCGCGAACATATTTTTTTCTTCCTCTTCTTCTTTACACTTTCAAGAGATTACTCAAATGGCGTGGTTCTTTTTGGAGATAACGTAAGGGAATGGCCTCTGTGATCCTTCTCCGACACTCAATGCCGGGCAGTGACCACGTTATTGCATAATTATAGTTCCATAAATAATGAGTTTACATGAGTTCACTTCATTTAGAACCACCCTATAAAACAGTTGCATCATATTACAGGCCGGATATCGGCAATCCGAATTCGAATTTTTAGTCATATACACGTATAGGTAATAGGTTAATTAATAATTAGGTAATAGATCAACGCACATCATCAATTCTCCCTGCAATTATCTCTTTATACAGAATTGCGCATGATTTGATCTAGCTACAATAACTGTTGGAAAGCAAAAAAGACGACAACGACGACATGACGATGAATGTTCGTTAATAAAGTGTTAGCCCAATTCATCGAAAGCCCCCATGTGTCTCTCCATAATGATTTTTTCATTGCTGACTGTTACATTAATCACCCCTGCCTCTTGATTTAATTATTATGGCATGTAATAATGACGTATAACACACACAATTCGAACCGACTGAGCACGCATGCTCAGAGCCTTTTATTCGATAGCATTGATGAGCTCAATGTCACTGAGATGCTTGGCTCATTTGCCAATAATTAATTATATATATGAGAAAACCACTCATCGGTCACCTTTAGATCAAAGAAGCTCGATGACCATCAAATGATCCCAACAGATTGTTCCTGCCCACTTCCATGAATATATCTGGGTCTATTTATAACATCATAATTTTCACATCTTTATAGGACACAAATCTCAAAATTTTAACTCTGCTCAACTGTATAATAAAATTCTACCACCACTATAACTTTCAGATTTACATTCATAAGGAAAAAAAATATATTCATAGTACCTTAATACCTAAATACATTTTGTTCCTAATAAATATATATATATATATATATATATATATATATATATATATATATATATATATATATATATATATATATATATATATATATATATATATATATTATATTGTGTGTTTTTTTTTTTGTTTTTTTTAATCATTTCTTATTTGTGTTCATTTTGTGTGGCGCAAACGCGATTTCGTTTCTGTCGCTGCATTATTATTGCATTTTTTGTATTAAATAAAATTATTATTATTATTATTATTATTATTATGTAATTATAAGTCACAATCATAACGTCTGCGCCGATCGAGGGTTCGAACTCTGGACAAAAGAACGTGGAGACATTCTTTGTCCGGACCTATAAACATAGCTTGGTGGCATATGATTGGAAGTTTCAGTGTAATATGTCACCTTCACCTATTGACCTGTTGACTCTATGGCCTCTACTCCTCAGGTGCCAAGATGGAAGCATGTCCTTGTGAGGCTTGCGTTTGTTACTATCTTGGCCTTCATCGCTGTGGTATTTCGAGAAAATTTCGTCTTCATTTTGTCTTTTTCGGGTAATTATTAGATTTGCTGAGTGAATGTTAATATTACATACCTCCACTGTAATGTTATATGTGAGTTATAAGAGTTCGAAAGATCTGCATTTCAGTTCATATTATCGAAAATTTCGGTATGGTTATGTGTAACGGATGCGCTATATATATGCCTCAAAACATAAAAGAAGCCATGATTGAAGCCATTAGTTGAAAGTTGTACTTATGTGGTTCATCTCGACAGAAACTTTACTTGGATCTCTTGGAACGTTCACTAGTTGTAACCAGGCGGGAATGTGTACAAACTGCGCCGAGATTAAAGTCTGAAAACATGAAATAGCCGCAGGCAAAGTGTGGTGAACATTCCATTTCATCTGAAGAGTGAACACCACCCTGCATAATTATAGTTAGTTGTAAGTGTAAGTTTGGTTTAGATTAACTGTGAGCCATTCCTAGAATCAATACAAATATAATGCTCCGTTGAATTAACGATCTAATAACAAAATGCATAAACAGTTGTTTTTTTCTTCCGCAGGTGCCCTGGCATTTATTCCCCTGTGTTTCGTGATTCCCAGCGTTATTCATCTCATCCTTCTTCGCCAGAAACTTTCTATTCTTCTTACGTTCATCGACATTTCACTGATTTTCCTGGGTATTGTTAGTTCTGTCATCACAATTGTCACCGTGTGCATCGAATTGGCAAACCTCTGAAATTGAAAATAACCGTTGGCTTATGGAATGGCTACGTACAACCGACAGTGGTGAGCTACGGTTCCACAGTTTCTATGTCTAGACCCGAATGAGAGCAAAACTGATGCTTGAAAATGCAATGAGGGAAATTTTGCATGAACATCTTCTTCAACTTCTATGCGTAATCGGTAAAACGCTACGAGTTGTGAGTACATAAATTGTGCCATATTAACCTCTTTCTTTCTTCAACTCTTGACAATCGATTTAAGACCAACCTCTGGGTAAATTTTTTTTTTTTTTTTTTTTTTTTTTTAACTGATTGAGGTGAATGCCCTTTACCTAGATAAAACGTCACAGAGCACACCCCTAAAGCAAGGCCGACACACCTACATATTGCATATACTGCATATATAGGTCAGCCTGACCTCGTTATTGAATGATTGGCCTTTATATATAAGCCGATCTCCTTCACCACAGTTAGATATTTTGTCATTATACGAGTGCAATGGCGGCGGAAAGCATCACCTTCCCTTCAAAGCATCCGCATGGAGATGGGACAGCACTCCTTGCTGGAGACAGGAGCAGCAAAAAAGGCTTGATCGTGGTTCACGAATGGTGGGGTCACACGGGTCACATCCAGGACACCGGAAAGCGAATCAGTGAAGCCGGCTTCTTGGTCCTAGTACCGGATATGTACCGCGGTCGCATGGCTAAGGACTTCGAAGAAGCGGGTCATTTGATGGGCAGTCTGGATTGGGTTGGAGCCTGTTTGGATATTGATGGAGCTGCCAGCTATCTGAAGAGTCTCGGATGTACTAAAGTCGGCGTGACTGGATTCTGCATGGGTGGAGCCCTTTCGCTTGCTGCTGGGGTCCTGTGCAGTGAGGTGAGCGCTGTGTCGACGTTCTACGGTATTCCGAAATCGACAGTTGCGGACATGGGCAAGATGGCCGTTCCGACGCAAGGTCACTGGGGGAAGCATGATGACTGCGTCGGGTTCTCTTCTCCCGCTGACTTTGAACCACTCGAAAAAACCCTACACGGAACACGCGTTCCCCTCGATTGGAATGTGTATGACGCCAGCCACGCTTTTGTTAATGACACAAGACCGAACTTCGACGAACAAGTGGCTAAGACGGCCATTGCAAAACTTGTTACCTTCATGCACCAATACCTCAAATAACTGATTAGTGGTCTTGAATAAAACTACGAGCTTATTCGCGGTCTGCTGGTTATGTGCCTCTTTTTTTTTTCTTTTGTGTGAGGGAGAGGGTGTGCGTGTGTGTCAATAGCCAATTGCTACAAACATCTCAAAATCCCCAGGCATGAGAGCAATCAATACGTGTGTAATTTAATGGCATTTAATGTACATTATGTAACGCTATAATGAATTCAGTGGCTTGTACACATTTCCGGTAATTAATTAATTTATTAATTAATAATGACACCACAGTTTTGCTCAAATTATTTACTCACTAGTTTATGCTTTCTGTAATCGATCTCCAACTTTTGTGGCTCGTAATTTTCTTCCACTGTGATCATTTTTGACACTATTCATGTGTTGTCAGCTATGATGGAGATTACAAGGTTTAGGCGCCATTCCACTCGCTGCTGTTGGCGTATTTAAACGCAGTTTAATTCCTAAGTATGGACCCACAAGTGTGTCTCAGGAAGCCGAAGTTCAAACCCCTAAGTAATGATCAATCTGCCTCTGGTATCCCCAGGATAATTCTTCCCAAATAGCGAGAGATGCCAACGACATTGACTCCCACGGACGTTTATTAAATCACATGACGACACCTAGTGGCGTTCTATTGTTCTTCCGTCGACTTTCCCAAGGGCTGATCCAGAGGCCCCCAAAGTACGCAAGATCACTTAGATTGGAATGCTGACAATAAAGTTCAGATCGCTGAGTCAGTACTATATATATTGCAGGCTAAGATGAGAGCAAGTCGTGTTGCTCCTAAGCTAAACTGCCAGAGGACTTGGATGTATTGTACTTTTTGTTCAGGTATGTTATGTTATATCGAGAGATACCCCTGTCCTGTTAATCACTGTGAGTGCTTTTTTCTGCTAAATCTAATTCACAATATTTGACTCAAGCGCATGCATGACAAATTGAACAGGTTAAGCACCTGTGAGAGTGCTTTCAACCTTCCATTCGTGTACATTGATCAAGATATTGCACTATTTACTCTTGGTGTGCATGTTATTTACAGACAGAACCGTTGATATTTCATATTTAGCTGGTCTAAGAACATATATCATGGCATCGAAATCATCCTCATCGGGCCTTTTTTTCATATATATTTTTATTATTTTCATAATCGTTCTTGTTACCTTGGTATTACCTAGACATGATATGTTCACCACATACATTTTTGAAATCACCTAGCCATTATCCATCTGTTTGATAAATCACTTCCTCCACCGTATAAATCACTTTTTTTTGGGTCACAATATAATAATACCATACGTCATACTGCATATCGTTAGTACTACAATTGTAATTTTCTATATAATTAACTATATAATGTTTCACTGTGTGTCCTTCGATATTATATTCATTATTATTCATAAAATGCTTTCACTTAACACCATTCTTTTAATTCAAATACTTGTTTTCAGTTTAAATGGGTAGCATCATAGATATGGAGTTTAGCTTGTATTATAAACAAGATGGGATATCGGCCTATCTCCCCATACTACTACTACTACTACTACTAGGGCGGCCTCAGTCGGGCTCGAACATGGATCCGCCAGATGTCTCGGTCCATCATACATGTGGCCAATTCCCCCTCGCTTTCAACTCCAGCATCCCTCCTCAAGACAGCGATGTAGTTCAGTTTTCTTCGCCCTCTGGCTCTTTTGCCATGGTTTGGTGCCCAGAGGATTAGTCCACTTGCTGGCAATTCCTTATGACGCAGGCAATGCCCTGCCAGCCTCATTCTCCTGGCGGCCACTGTGTCTCCGACCTTGTTCATGTTCTTGTACAGCTCGCTGTTTGGCACATGATGATACCACTTCACGTCATGGACTGCCCGTAGCATACGGGTGTAGCAGCCATTTAGAGACTTCTCTAAGGTTGGTGTTATTGTCCATGCCTCACACCCGTATAGCAACACTGATTCTACAGTCACCTGGAAGAGTCGGACCTTAGTATCACGTGACATCTTAGATTTCCAAATGGTCTTCATCTTGTTGAGTGCCCACCATGCGAGTGCCTTTCTGATTTTAACGTCTTGTTCTGTGGATTCAACCCATGATCCTAAGTACTTGAAATCAGCCACCCTTTTGAGCACTGCCCCAGAGGTAGTTTTGATAGGACACTGATCTTCGATGTTATATGTCATCACTTCCGTCTTCTTCGCATTCAATTCTAGCCCCACATTTTTTGCACTCAGTCTCAACAAGTGAAAGTAGCTGTTGCGCTTGCTGGATGTCATCACTCAGAAGACAGATATCATCTGCAAAGTCAAGGTCAGTAATGACTTTGGCGTGGACTCTGGCAGACCGTCGTGGGGTCAATGTAAATCCCAGCTTTTCCTCACTACCGCTGATGGCTTGTCGCAGAGCAAAGTCAAGTACAACAATAAAGAGGAAGGGGGCCAAAGTATCCCCCTGGAGCACACCTGCCTTGATCTCAAACTCTTCTGTCTCCCCGTCTGGTGTTCTTACTTTGGCTCTCGTGTTGGTATACATGCTCTTAATTGCATTCAGCAGGTTGTGTGGGATTCCGTACGCTTTAAGAATTTTAAACATTTTGCTTCTGCTGATGGAGTCAAAGGCCTTCCTGAAATCGATAAAGGTCAGAACTGCTG
>KB308526.1:20206-42772 GCA_000328365.1 Capitella teleta
ACTATTGATTATCTAATTGCATCTACTGTTGTCTTCTTGTTTTGTTTTGTTCTGCATACATTACTATGTCTTTTTTGACATGCAATAAATATATTATTATTATTATTATTATTATTATTATTATTATTATTATTATTATTATTATTATTATTATTATTATTATTAAGTTATTAACAATTCAAAGCAATTTAGAATAAGGAGTATTTTTTGACGCTGTCGATCGGCTCACACAATGCGAAGGGTCATTATGTGATCAGTGACCCATATTTGAAAGGAGGTCATGAGCATGATGAGGGCATTTGCTTGTCACGTGGCTAGCTGGTCAGACGTCTGCAGCCTACTTGTGAATTAATCAACCGTATAGAAAGCGCGAAGAGCCAGGAAACATTCACTGATACGCGTATATACAGGGCGCAACGTCATTAATTAATTAAGGAACATACAATTGATAAACGTGAGTATAATAATCCATATTCTCCACAGTGGCTGCTATTTCCTGGGTTTTTTTTTTTTTTTTTTTTTTTTTTTGCATGCGTACAGTTCAGGGGTAGCATACAAACACGGTTTGTCACTCGGGTGATGCTATGCCTATAACAATACAGAGATACAATTACATGCATCATTTTTGTTTTAGTTCATGGTTTGAATTAACAGATGGTGTTACATGTCCTTCGCACAATACGATATCCGTTTATCAAACGGTGCTTGCAATGTTATTCACACCAGATGCCACTTTGCATCTTGCACCCATTGACCTCACACGGCTTGGAGGTGCTGCATGTATACAGCCGTGTTGTTGCATCGTGCTCGCTCCTAATTCTTTATTCGCCTTGAATCTTATGCAATTTTCGCCAAGCAAAGGACCTGCTCTCTGTTGTTATTATTTGCTCCTTTATATTGAATGATTTATTGATTAATTAACTGATTGATTTTGTTGATTGACAGGAGAAGACGAAAAATGGCCGACAAGCGCTTCCTGGACACGTGCCTGAAGAGACACAACGAGTACCGCAAACGGCACCAAGTTCCGCAGATGAAGCTCAACACATGCATGTCGGCAGTGGCGCAGAAGTGGGCAGAGCACCTCGCCAAAACCAACACGTTCGCCCACTCCAAGGATCGCGAAGTGGATGGAAAGAAAATGGGCGAGAACATCGCTATGAAGTATACGTCCAGTGGAGACGATTTCACGGGTTTGTTTTAAGTTTATTTTAATTAATTGAGTACCTAATTAATAATTGTTTATCATGCAGGAGAGCAAGTGACTGATCAGTGGTACAGTGAAGTTCAGAAATATAACTTCAATGGCACTGGAGGCGGCGGTGGTACTGGTAAGGGCATAATATTTTCTAATAAAAGATTTTTTTGTGCATATATTATGCAAATCAGGTCACTTCACTCAAGTGGTGTGGAAAGAGAGCGTGGAGCTGGGGGTGGGCAAGGCACAGACGCAGGACGGCAAGTGGCTGGTCGTCGCCAACTACCTCCCGGCCGGGAACTTCATGGGAAAATACAAAGAGAATGTCTTCCCTGCGAAGGATGGCAAGATAGACCTCTTGACACAAGAAGGGGGCGGAGCTAAACCGGCTGAAAAGGGTAAAAAGGAAAAAGGCAGCAAAAAGAAAAGTTCATGCACAATTCTGTGATTTCACTGTTACACTCGACAAAATGGAAGATTATATGTAGTTGTGATTCTTTCGGTAGTCACCTTAGTCATGAGAACTTTATTAACCACTATACTTCCCCTGTCATTGTCTTAATGACTTATTAGTTTGCATCGTTTGACTAATTGCGGTGTGCGCTTGATGAGTTTATGCGTGCGGTTTATTTGGTATTGTGGCTTGAGTATGTTTTATATTATTTTGCGGATTTATAATCAAATTCCTAAACTTTGGTTATAAACGTAGATGTTCGCGATAAATTAGTCTTAATTATCTATCGCTACTCATGACTACACATATATCAAGGTAAGTATTTTCATAATTAAGATTGGCAATTTTCTCAATTAAGGTTTGCTATTAACAGCTTTGTCTGGTGCTTCTGGTCTTTTTCTGCTATTAAATTTGCTTCAAAAATTTTTGTATTTAGCAATAATATTGATGCCAATAATATATACATTTTGTTGAGTCATTTACATGTATACCAATTTGATTTTGACAACCTCACGAAACAGTATTTAATTTATCTCCTGCACACAAAAACATCTGTATTTAATTAGTAATAAACTTGTCCATTTTTATTGAAATCGTTTTTGGGATCTTTTTCCACTCGGGTGTTTTGTGAAGTCTTATTGAATCACTTTGTACGTACTTCTAGATTTCTGCAGGTGTAACCTATCAATTTCCTCACAATCATCAATGATGCATATATAATGCAGCCATTCAACCAATTAATGAATTCCCTATCATTGTACTTCATTGGTTTGATTTTGGTTCTTGACCTCTGAACCCTAGTTCTGAGAAAAAGAACTCTTCTTTCCCTGAAATCTGAAGGGAGGAAACATGAACGACATTCTTAAAGGTGAGTGCGTTATGATTAATAAAACATATTATATAACATGTTATGATTTCGCGCCGATTCGGAAAATATAAAGTGCGTTATGGTTTCGAGCTTCGTGGGAAATAATGCGTTATGATGAGCTCTTTGAGATCCTATTTCTCTTGTACATCGTATATCCTGCTTCCTCTGTGTTTTAATAATCACAGTTGATCAGTTGCAATTACTTCACCATGAGCAGGAAATACGTTGTTAATAAACCCGTTGAAATCACGGTTGCTTACAAGGCCGAGCTGCGTCCAAAGAAAAGTATTTACACATGTGCTAACATATACTTCTTATACACAGTAGGCCTAATTAGGATGCGCTGATATCTTTGATGCAGTTATCGTTCATCAACTCATACCATAGACTTCCCCCTCACATACATCTCACATTCTTGTCAATCAATCAACTGAGCTTAGCAAACTGTAACCTACAAGTAATATAATATTTTGTATGATAACGAGGATTGGTGGACCTCTCAGACCCATATACATTGTAATTAAACATCAAATTAGCTAAGAATTTTGTTATCAGCATAAAGTGATTTATCACAAAATAATTTGATAATTCTAACACCTACTCACGCAATACACAGGAGGCCTCTTCAGCCGATTCACTTCAAAAGCGCAAGATGAGAAGCCGTCTCACAGCGTTCATGAAGCAAAACCAGTTGCATTCGCATCTGGAGGACCACCAGGAACAACGCAAACCGTGAAAATGCAAAGCAGAGGAGGTACAACCACTTACACGAAAACAGTCGTCACTGAAACTACTGTTGGTCCAGATGGTCAGAAACGAACAGTAACTCGGGAAATGGTCACTTCGGACCACGATCAGATGCATGGAGCTTCTAATGTGAGTGTGTTTTGGGGTTTTTCTATTGGTGATGGAATTTGTTGGGGTTCCGGGACTGTTTTTAAAACCTCACACTGCGCACTTTTTTCTCTTATATCACAACCCTTTCACAGTTCTCAGAAAAATTCAAATCTTTGGGGTTTAGAGAATCCGGCAGTGGTTTTCCTTCCTCTTCTTCGCATAAGGTGAGAAAATTATCCTGCACCCTGTTTAGTTATTAATGCAACAATAATTGGCAAAATTAATATTCATTAATTATATAATAAATACCAGTAGATACATAATTAGTTTTATTACGCAATTGAAATAAATCATTCAGATGACAGAAGCTCAACAAACATCAGCAAAGAAAGATGCAAAGAAGCCACAGAAAATGAAGGATTTTATGGATGATGTCATCAAAACCCACAACAAATATCGCAAATCTCATGGAAAGGTAAACTTTGAAAAATCTCAAGAAATTTAGAAACAAAATCTCTCAATGCTAGGTAGGAGATGTGAAACACAACAAGGAGCTATCTTTGCTGGCACAGAAGTGGGCAGATCATTTGGCGGCAACCAGCGTCTTGGGCCACAGTAACGACATGTGGCAGGGAAAGCAACTGGGAGAGAACGTGGCCACGAAATGGTCAAGCGTTGGGGCTGATTACACTGGTCAGTCTTGCGTTTTGAAAATTAGAGTATCTGATATGATATCATGAATATTATAATTAAAGGTCAAGAGGTTACCGAGCAGTGGTACAGTGAAGTCAGCAAATATGATTGGAGAAGCGCCACTTTCACCTCAGGTTAGAGAATAATTATTAATCCAATCAATATTTATAATTCAATTCAATTCACAGGCACTGGGCATTTCAGCCAAGTCGTATGGAAAGGAAGCAAAGAGGTCGGAATTGGCAAAGCTTTCGGAACAGACGGAAGGGTTTTTGTTGTTTGTAATTACTCCCCAGCAGGAAATGTCATGGGCCAATTCAAGGAAAATGTCTTCCCGGCTTAGAATCTGGGTTTCTCTGCCGTTATTTTTCTTGCCACTTTTACTGTGAATTGTTGTTTAATGTTCAATTGAAGTTGTTGTTTTTAACCTCTTTCCACAAATCTGGTGAAAGGTTTTATAAACTTTTACATATTTGTTATTTTTCTCTCAGAAGGTTAACTAAGCAATACATCTCTGCAATATTATTCATTGATACACTGGTAGTTAAATCAGCTATATAGTTTTACTCACTAATTGATTTGTTAATCTTGTTTTTAAGTGAATAATTATTTACACTAGTCAATTATATAATTTGATAAGACATATATTGGCATCCCAATTATTAAGCCAAACATTCCCTTTTTGAGAACTCTTTCTTTGCTAATTACATGTAACCACATTCCATTTTCTCATTGCTTTTTATGGAAATTTTTAATTTATTAAGAGGTGAAATGAAAAATACAGCCATAATCCTAATTTGTCAGTTTTTGCTATCTGAAAATAAAGATTTTCTGAAATCTTAATAGTTTCTTCTTGATTACTAGATGGGGAAAAAGGTTTTCCTGAAGTAAGTTCTTGATACAATCAGTGACATTATATTAGATGTGATAACCATGACAATTTTGCTTCAGGAGCTAAGAGAATCAACTGTAAAAAATCCCCTTTACGTACTTTAAGCCAAGAAAAATATACTGTCCAAGTGTTGACACATAAAATGTTAGTAGATATATAGTGTGTTTAAAATCTACTGATATTTATATGTGAATCATTAAAGTATGATTAATATAAGTACCCGGTTCTTAATGGAGAAGCAAAAAAGAGATGATATTACACAAGGAAGACTTTCCCAGGCACTTTCACATCCAGGGTCCCCACACTCCTCCGTGGTTCTCGGGATACGAACGGGGGTCATACGGAGGATAAAAGGGAGGCACAGCAGTGGCGTTGTATGCTGCTAACTTCAATAGCATTGTCTTCACAACCTTCAAATGAAATACTGGTATAGAATATGCAAATGTATGCAAATGAGGGTGTTGACCTCTGGGTTTTCAGCTGCTACGTTTGATATTTCGTAGGGATCGGCTTCTATGTCAAATAGCCAGATATTTTGCTTCTTTGAGGATGGATCTAATTTCGTTGGGAGTTCACGTTCGGGTGGAGGCACCCAACTGCCATTACCTTCACGAAGGAGATGGTTGAATAAGTGAATAGCAGCAATATTAAAGAATGAACTTCGAGGAAGTTTTCCAACCTGGTTCTCCAGTCAGCAGCTTCCATTTGTTCATACGCAGAGCAGCTCTGACCGTGTTGTCAAAGACCTCCTCCGTGCGCTTCCCTCGTTTACCATTCAGGGGATCAATGTTGTGCAAAATCTCAGTTCGTGGACCTTCAGCTCCATCACTGGGAATGATTGCAAATTGAAGAAAAGTTTCTCATTAGATGTGCTCCTAGTACCTGATGGCTGCCCACTGGTCAAATCCATCCAGTTTTACAGAAGAGGCGTTGCCGCCCGCTTGATTGAGCAGAGTGGGGAACCAATCAGAGACGTGCATCAGTTGGTGAGCAACAGCTCCTTTCTGTTTGAGCAGAGTGCTGTGAACAAAACCCACGCCTCGCATGCCCCCATCCCAAAGGGAACCCTTCCAACCACGCAGAGGCCAGTTGTTGCCTCCTTCTGCCACCTGTCCTCCATTATCTGAGATAAAAATTAATGCATGCAAGATGGAGGTCAAATGTTCTGACCAGTAGAAAATACGAGAATGGTGTTATCCCAGAGGCCGTACTTCTTGAAAGCATCCGTGACATTTTTCACGGCTTCATCCATGCAGGAAACCATTCCTGCAAAACATTTTGATTTACAGGTAGAAGAATTAGAGGAAGCAGGGGAGCGGTGAAGCATTGTCAAGTTCGAGTTATAGTTGTGTTTTCATCTAAATTTTTTAGCATTTTTTAGCATTTTTTAGCATTGCTCATCAAGGAACCAACACAAACATTAAGATTAATCAACTGTATAGATTAACTTATTCCGAATGGCTGTCTGACCCTCCACAACAAAAGCCCAAGTCCCTAGAAACGTCATGCACATAAAGAGCAACTGCGAGCAATACCTGCATAGATTTGCCTGTTCTCGTCTTTTATGTGCTTGTAGGGGGTTCTGTATTGTGCAGGGACCTCAAGCGGACCATGCACGGATTGTAAAGCAAGGTAGAGGAAGAGGGGCTGCAAAGCAAAAAAGAGTGAATACCTGCGTAGGTACGTCTGTCCTTATCTTTGATATGCATATACTGATCAAGATATGATGAAGGGACTTCAAGAGGTTCATGCACGGCTTGGAATGGAAGATACATGAACAAGGGCTGCAAGAAATAGCGTCTATGTAAATATATATCAAAATTGTAAAGAATTCCAGAGGTATTGTTTCTGTAATAATTTCAGAACCTTTCCGCCACCAACAGAGACATGTTCTTTTACGAGATGCTCAACTCTCTGAGCAAACATGTGGGTAGTGTATCCTGTTTCATTGATGAGGGTCATATTGCTACGAAAGTCCAAGCCACAGTCTGACCCTGTCCAACATCGAATGTGCGAGTTGTAGTCCATGGACCCTGTGAGGTAGCCTATAAGGAAGAACAACCAGTTTATTCGCATGGAAAGATCAATAATTTTTCTGTGATGCTCTGCGCATATGCATGAGTAACTGAATAAGAGAAATGAAAGAAAAGAAACAGGTCATTCATGAGCAGAGAGGGAAATGAATTACCCAGTACATATGCAAGCAAAATATAACTGAAAAAATGTAGAAGAGCAATTCCAAATGAAGTTGAATCATATAGGTGTAACCATAAACGGATAGCACAGAAGGGAAAAGTGACAAGAAAGTTAAAAACAGTGAGATTTAAACAATCAGTAATTCTTGTTTGGTGAATTTCTGTTTGCAAATAGAATTGTAATTTTAAGGAAATCACAGTGAAACTGAGTGAGAAGAAGTCCACTTATTACAAGGAATTATACAAGTCACAGTTAGTATTATTGGCAACCTTGAGAATAAATATAGACCCAAGTTAATAGTGATTAAGTGCAAACTAACATGAGGCTGACACCAGAAGAAGGATAAGAGGGGGGAGGGAGGGGCGTCAGTACTTGATCAGGATGAGCTGAAGTGTGATCAGCGACCAGTTGTTTAGTGCGTTCAGCATACAGATGAGTTGAGTATTCAGATTCGTTGATACTTCTATCATTTTCTCTGAAATCTAGTCCACAAACGTCGCTTCTGTTGATTTGTGCCAAGCAGTATGTTTTGTTGTAGTAGAATTCGCTTCCTGTTAAGTATCCTGTAAGCAATATTCATTAGCAGATTCAGTCTGCTCAATTATCCTTAGATGCCAAATTATTAAATCATTACCAAATATGCATTATGTCATTTATGTGCATACATCGATTCATAGATGGCTCCAGGACAATTGGCACTAGCTGGGCCAATGGTGACATATAAACTGATGCAGCTGAAATGCAGCAGTTACATTTGGCAATCAACAAATTATAGTTTTCTTTTACAAGCACAGTCTTTCAACATCATGCACATAATATTTAAGAAACTGCGCCCATTAAAAAGCAATTAATTAGTAATGAGGTTATTTGACAGTTTCAAATGCAATAGAAATTCCTAGGCAACGTGGAGGAAACTCAAGCCATGATTTATATTTGCCATTGTTAACAAGTTCATGAATATGTACATAATTATACAACCAATAGTCCAATACTAATGAATAATGATGCACTCAATCAAATTAAAAATGCATACTTCTCAAACTTGCAGATTTCCAAATTTGCTCAGAAGATTTTTTTTTAATAAAATGAACATAGGGATTTTGAGTAGGATTTGAGAGAGAATAAAATGCTTCTTTTGCACCAACCATAGAAAGAATCAAATCCTCTATTCGTGGGGACGTACTCTTCCTTATAGAAGCCCAAATGCCATTTGCCCACAATGTGATTGGCGTAACCTTCTTCTCTCAGTTTGTCCGCCAAAGTGGGAAGCTCTTTTGGAAGAGCATTCGGCTGTGCTGCCCAGATGATGGAATGCTGAAGTCCGGTATGTATCTGTTGATCAATAATTCAATATATAATACTAGTATATAAGAAGAGATACTCTATAGCATGGATTGACCGCTCACAGAAAAAGACGCTCGAAGTTCGCTAAATTCATAACTCATCGAATAAGGAGAAAATTTATTTCCGGTTGATAGAATTTATATTCAATAACATTGGCAACGAACAGCTGATTGAAAATGCGGAACGAAAAACCTTTCATTCTTCTGAACTTCTGATACGTCCCTATTATTGTGGCATGAAAAGTTTAGCAGTGCATCAGATCAGGGGCGTAGCCAGGGTGGGGCAGGGCGGGGTGGGGTGCGGCGGGGTGGGGTGCGGCGGGGCGGGGCGGCACCCCGGTAGAGACGGCTTGCGCCCCGGTAAAGTAAAAAAAAATTAAAATTAAAATCCCCCAAAAAATAAAAATAGAAACAATTAAAAAATCGGATTGCATGCTTGAATTGATTTCTCTGAAAAATATTCCTTTTTGCAAGCTTCATTAGAACTATCTAGTAGATGTATTATTATTAATTTACTATTATAGTGAAGAAGAAAAGTTGTGCATAATCCATATTTAGTGAAGTTCATGGAAAACATTCAAGTCAGACTTCTGTGAGGCACTGTTCTATTGTATTGTTTATTTCACACAATCACTTAAACATTCCCTGAAATCAGCCATAGTGCCTGCCAGGCTGAGTGTCTGATCTTCAGAGAAGTTGTCCTTGACCTGCAGGAACATAGACGTAGTTGCCCCGAAGAGGGCTGCTGAAAGCACCACATTGTTGAATCTAAGGAGAATCATTCATATTGCCATGGTACTCTGTACTCCTCATCTTGACTACTGGTCTGCTCTTGTAATACAAGAAGCTGCATAATAAATGACTCATGAATGGCTATTTTTAATAGATTGTGAAAGGGGATTCTCTGCCATGAAGAGAATCAAGACAGACCAGGGGAACAGGCTTCTCAACTCAACCCTAAGCTACCTTCTGTCAATTAGCCTTGACAGCCCCAGCTGCTAGGAGATTGAAACACGCCTCCGGGAGATTGCAGATGTGTGTCAAGATTAAAAACCGCAAAATAAAATTATAAATATATTACAATCCTTGAGTTATATTGTTTTTGCAATGACCATGACTACATTACATATTCCTTCAGAAATACTCAAATTATCTTGTTTCAAAACATATTGCCAGAATTATTTTTCCCCGGATATATGTTAGCTGCACGCCTTGAGAATTTGCTGCATATGTTACAAAATAAGCAAATTCATTTTAGGCTGATGAGGACCCTGGGTGGAACTTGAGCATCCAATGGAAATTTATAATTATGAGGATATTGCAGTGAAAAATTAATTGTGTGGGTATTCACAAGAAATGGAAGAAGTCATGAGGCTGTAAGACCGCCCAGAATACCAGGTGGATGAAGTGGATGCTTAATATTTTACATGAACTCATGTAATATTCATGATATGGTTGCGTGACCCAGCCGTCCTATGGGAATTTAACATGGCAGGAAGATTATGATTTTTTGGTTATTTAATTTACAATAATCTATATAATTTGAATTTTTCATTAATTGTTCACATATTTTGAATAATGTCGACTACAGAATACTTGTTTAATGCATCAAGATGTGGTGCACTTATATGATATTGATGTTCTGCAATTCTTGGGATTCCCCTAAGTTACATCAAGTTCACCGGACGCACTATACACTGTAAATGGGCGCACTGTGTTAAGTATTTTCGGCTATTAGGAGGCATATTAAAACCTAAAAATGCGACAATGCAACTTACTGCAGGTTTCGACGATAGGGGTTAAATTATAATTAAATAAAACTGATTCGTCGAAATGTGCATGTACCTGATATCTGCCAGAGAGGAGTTGACTCCGGGTGGGAGTGCAGATCGGTTGGACATAGTAATTCTCAAGTCTGACTCCTTCGAAAGCCAATCGGTCGATGTTTGGGGTCCTGATAGCGGACCCGTGGTAGCCGACGTCGTGGTATCCGTAATCATCAGCCAGAATGAATAGAATATTCGGTTGCTTAGATGCACCCAAAACAGGCTGTGACAGCGTTATACACAGCACTGCAAGGCATTTTGAAAGTGCAAATAAACCGGTGGGTGACATTTCGTGAGCACCAGTCGATGCCATCTTTCAATAAGCAATGAAAACCGATCCGAAAATTTTGTCAAAATGTATCAACGGCAGCTCTGTTGTTGTTTGATCAAATCACATGATTTATTATCACGTGGTACTACTTCAATAAAGGGTGATCCATAAATATGTTGCCATTATTAAAGGGAGGGAGAACTGGTTAAAAATGGACTTTGAGTCGTTATTTGATGCACCAAAAATGATTCCTATGCCTGGCCTACACAAGGAATATCATCGCTAACGATTTCGCGGGAGATGTATTGCTAATTAGGCGTGACATCAGAGGCTGTGATGAAACACCGAGTTCCCCATCTTTTACAATGGACCTCGTTATATCAGCGTGTCCTGCGACTAAACCCCTGGATACTTTTTTTTATTGTCTTTTCGGTAATAGATAGAATAATCATTTTGCCACCAGTCAGGCGCGAAAAAAATATATTTTTCGCTATTTTTCTTATTTTAACAAGCGATTTTCTAGGACACCTACCACGTTTCTCATCCTGAAACAGTAAAAAGGTCAGCCAGAGTGCACCACGCATGCGCTTTCGTTTCGTAAACAACAGAGATGTCCTTTTATGGAGAAGATGATCTGCTCTGATTGGCTGAAATCGATAGCTTCACGAGGGCAACGAGACCAATCACGGCAAGCCCTCAGCTGACGTTTGCCTCCTATACTTTGCAATGGAAGCCATTCTCCCATAGGCGCAATGCTAACCCCGATATTCGGAATGCATTATTTCCTTACGCTTGCATCCAGGCATGGTGTTCTTGGCACGGAATGCTATCAATTGGTGCTATGAATCAATAGAACATCACTTAAAATTTAGTTCCCCATCCCTTTAACGCTGTGTTTATTCGTATGTTACCGTGCGAATTGTTTCCAGCGCTATTCGTACGTTATTCTTGGGTGTTGCTAAAAACCTTCCGAAACTTATTGAGACCTAATAAGTTTCGGAAGGTTTTTACCAACACCCTAGAATAACGTACATATAGCGCACGAAACTTAAAGAGGACCTCTGATTGTTTTGAACTAGTAACGGATGATAGAGGATGCATCCCAAAAGACAAATACGCCTTTTGACTGACAAATATTTAGACAATACGCTTGCTGTGGGTTAATTCCTAGATACATTGATTTTGAGAGGTTTAAAATCTTGCTTTCTTCTCGCGTTCGATTTCATACCGTCGTGACGGCATAAAAGTAATTTCCCTATTGTTAACAATGGGAGCCGTCCAGCGAGCAGATCTTTCAGCAGTTCTCATAAAAGAAATCTCGCACTCATCTCATTTCAAGCTATTCTGCCTGCGCCTTTTTAAAGGCTGAAGCAACACAGGAGCCAGTAAAAGGCTGAAGCGACGCAGGAGCCAGCTGAAAGGATCGAGTGGCACGGGTAGAGTAATGGAGGAATGAGTCGGAGGTCTTTCTCTTTCAAATTGAGTAACTCTAGTTTTTGAATTAACCTCTCGTGAGATTGTTTCATATCCGAGAATAACGTACGAATAGCGCTGGAAACCACTCGTACGGTAACGTACGAATAACCACAGCCCATTATATTAAGAATAACATGAACCATTTTTATCAAGCATACTAATAGTACTTTGTACTGAATCCTTTTACTATTACTAATCTCGTTCATCATATTTATTATCTGAAGCTCATCAGAATACTCTTTAGATACTTATACTTGTAAGTGGTAGCTGAAATGACAACGGTCTCCCTCTCCACCATTCCTCGCATTGATGACAGTATGTAAACTTTTGCAACACTCGATGCAAAATTATCCTCATCAAATGGTTCTCCATTTCACGATTTCCCGCAAGTCAGCAGAACGATCTCGCTTCAAAACTAACTACTAGTACTTTTTGCCCAACGATTCGTTCTAAGACGCAATCACTATGCCCGGTTTACTTGAGGAATGTAGATATTTGTTTGACAACGATGATATTTATTCGATTCTATCTGTCGATAAATCTGCATCCGATAAACAGAGTGAGTTTCCCTCTCTGCTCTTTAACTGGGCGATAATACCGTGCCTTGCTGCTTGAAGTAAGGGGGGGGGGGGAACTTCAACTTGTCATACCCTGATGAAATCTCTCATTCGTCTGTCTAAGACCCATATTCTTTCTCAACTTCAGTCCAGAAAGGTTACCACAAACTCTCATTACAAGTTCATCCCGATCGTGTGAGTGGTGAAGAGAAAGAAAATGCGACAAAAAAATTTCAAGCCCTTGGGAAAATTTATGCTGTATTATCGGACAGAGACAAGAGAGCGCTGTATGATGAAAGTGGTTTGTATTAATGCTCTGTAAATTCAATTTGCTGATCACATTGAATTTCAGGAGAAATTGACAATGACAGCAAAGTGGATGAAAACAAGGATTGGTATGAATACTGGAGACTGCTGTTTGCTAAGATTTCTGTGGATGATATCAAGCAGTTTGAATTGAAATACAAAGGTAAACATGGTAATCATGTTTCCATTGATAAAATTGTCATATTAATTCCCAGGAACTGATGAGGAATTAAAAGACTTAAAGGAGGCTTACTTGGAACATGAGGGTGATATGGAAGGCATCCTTGGATCCGTCCTTTGTTGCACTCATGAAGATGAGCCTCGTTTTCGGAAAATTATTCACCAATGGATTCGTTCAAAGGATGTTCCTTCGTTTCCTGCGTTTGCCAAGGAATCGAAATCTCAGGTTAAAAAACGCAAACGGAAATCAGAGAAAGAAGCAGAGGAAGCTGAAAAAGCACGTAAGGAACTAGGAATGGACGGAGAAAATTCACTACAGGCATTGATTCTACAGAGAAATAAGTCACGCGCTCAGCAAGCAGATAACTTCTTTGAACATTTAGAGCAGAAATATTCAAAGGAGAAGAAAAAGACCAAGAAAACGAAATGAAAATTATTCTTCTTTTTTTTTTTTTGTAAAATGCCAGAAATTGCATTTTTTCTCCCGAATCTTATTTTGATTGTGCTGCTTACAATTTCATGATGAATTTTGTAATTGAACATCAACGCACTTAATAACTCTCGATTATCTGTTCTTTTATATTACTGTGTTGAGCTGTAGTTATATCATCTGATGACGAATCTGTGCACTGGCTATATTTTCTGTTGCTGGCTAACAGAAAACAAAAGTATATAAATAGCTCGAAAGGTACATTACTCCAATCAGCAGATATCGATATTATACAGGCATGAGACATTTCCGACTTTTGGCTGATATCCGACTTTTATGTATTTAGAATATATATCTTATATATAAAATATGTATATTTATATAAAAAGAACAATTGGACTTTTAATAGACCAATTTATAGAATTGTCTGGCAAATCTGTCCAAAAACAAATTGAAATGCAGTTGGCTGTTAGTCTGTCAGCTCGATAGGAGTGGAGAAAATTGGCATATTTTTGGTACAGTAGTACCTGCGAATAACGAACAATGCTGGATCCAAGAAAAAGTGTTCGTAGTTCGGGGGTGTTCGTTAGTCAAGGTTGGGTAAAATTAGGTCACTATGGTAACTCATGCTAGCTTTGCATCAAATCAGCAATCAACTATAACAGCAATGAAGTATAATATTTATTCATAGTTTATTGAATCATTTCTCTTTCAATAAAATCTGTAATAAGTTAATCTCCATCGATGGAGCTGTAACTCTACTCCATCTCTTTGAAACGCGCGTCGCCTCCGAGCGTGAGACGGGGCTTTGCCTGCGACTTCGCCGCTGAGCCAGCATTCGCGAGTCGGCATGCACCTCGGGGGAGCTTGCCTTTGCTTGTTGCATTAACTTTTAGCGTCATCGAGTGACCACGTGCTTACTCCAAAATATAATCTCAACGACGATTTGGCTGATTTGACAGGTTAAAGTTAAGCCCCGCCCATTGGCCCGCTAAAATTGACTTCACCCAGTTTTGTTTTTGTTTTTTTTCTTCAGTTTTCTACTGTGTAAGCATAATCATGACTGCAATTTATTCTCGTATGAAGTGCAACATAACATACATATCAGCCTTAATCATTTTAAATACCTTACGAGCCTTTAAAAACCACACTTCAGGTGCCGCGCTCACGGCCGTCTCAGCGGAATTCTATTAACATGCGAACAGCGAACAGGCACACAACAACAGCTCACATATATAATTACAGCAACCTATATACCCGCTAAACACCGTAGAACATCGTTAATAGTGTGTTGTGTGCATTTGCCATAAGATTTTATTATTTTTTAATTGAAAAAATGTAAAATTAAAATATTTTATATCTGAGGGGGGTGTTCGTTGTTCGCGTTTCGGGGTGTTCGCTGCTCAGGAGTGATTTCCTATTGGTTAACATGGGAGTGAGTTGCGTCCAAAGAAAACCGTTCGTTAGAGAGGACTGTTCGCTAGAGGTGTGTTCGTTAGTCACAGGTACTACTGTATGCTTAATCACACATTCAATTTGTGTGCTTCTAGAATCAACCTGAAATGGCTTCAAAGAAATTCTATCATTTCATTTTCATTTAAAACGCATTTTCAGCAATATCAAAGAACATTCAAATGCGCTGTACAAACAGAGGTAAAAAGGAAAATCATTAAATACTAGAAAATGCAATGTTAAAATAGTAAGTCTTAAGTTTGGCTTTAAAAGCATCAAGCGATTGCTGGTTCTGTAGGTTGGAAGGTAATCGGTTCCAAAGGATGGGTGCTTGATGGGCGAATGTTCGGTAGCCATATGATTGAAGATGAAATTTAGGTACAGACAACAATGTGAAGTTTGATGATCGAAGGGAGCGAGCAGGTGTATAAACATTGATGAGGGAGCAGATATATGGTGGTGCTAAGCCACGCAGGGCTTTAAAAGTAATGACATTAATTTTGAACATTATTCGAAACTTAATGGGTAGCCAATGTAGTTCTTTCAGCAGAGGGAGGGATGGCGAGTGTCTATCTGCACATTTCACTAGGCGGGCTGCACAGTTCTGTATGTGCTGGAGTCTGTCGATCAGGTAAGATGGAGATCCTGCTAGCAAAGCGTTACAGTAGTCAATGTAGCACATAACATTGGCGTGAACAAGTTGTCGAGCGGCGTCTTCAGTAATGAAATTTCGGATCTTACGAATCATGTGGAGATGAAAGAATGACTTTTGGCAGATGTTTCTCACTTGATCGGCCATGCTTAACTTGTTATCGAGCATGACTCCAAGATTCCTGACTGATGCACTAGATGTGATTGTCTCTCCAATGATGTTGAACGAAGAGGGTGCGATCTCAGTCAGCGAGGGTTTCGTGATGACAAGTGCCTCGGTTTTCTCTTCATTGACTTTGAGAAAGTTGGCAGTCATCCAACGGTGAACTTGGTTGCTACATTCCTGGATGCTTTCTTTCACTGAAGACACTGATGTTGGCGAGCGAACGTTGACTGCAATGTACAGCTGGGTGTGATCAGCGTAGAGGTGGTGGTTCATGCCACAGTTCGAGATGATGTTACTGAGAGGGCGGGTGTACATCGTGAAGAGGTGGAACTCCGTACACAAGATTCTTTGTATCCGATGTTTGGCTGCCGATTGTCACAAGCTGTTTCCTGTTTGTGAGGTACGATTCAAACCATTTGAGGGCTGAATCAGTCACACCGATTGAGAGCATGCAGAATGAGCGGGTGGTCAAGCGTGTCGAACGCTGCGGAGAGGTCAAGCAGTACAAGTATTGCACCGCCGTCCCTGTCCACAGCATCCAACAGGTCATTCTGGACGCGCACCATGGCAGTCTCTGTTGAGTGTCCTGCTCTGTATGCAGATTGCATTTGGACATCGATGTTGTTGACGAAGCAATGGTCTTTGAGCTGAGCAACTATAGCTTTTTCCGTCATCTTGGAAATAAAGGAGAGGTTAGATACTGGCCTATAGTTTTTCAGCTGATCATGGTCAAGGGAAGTCTTTTTCAGGCGAGGTCGCACGTGAGCGGTCTTGTGGCTGTCTGGCATGGTGGAATTCGTGAGAGACCAGTTGATTGTGAAGCAAAGCAGGGGCACAGCTGATGGGCACTTCCTGAGCAGTGCCGTTGGAATCGGGTCTAGATTGCAGGACTTGGGGGTTGTGGAAGATAACGTCTTAGAGATCCAGTCCCGCGAAACTGGACGGAAAGAGGTCAGAGGAGTGATTTCAGTGCTCAAATGATGTTCGATTGTAACAACAGGATCAGGATGAGCACCAATCGCACTTCTCACTCGTTCGATCTTTTCACTGAAAAAATTGGAAAATGTTTCTGCCAGTTTGATTTCGTCGTCATGCCGTGGGAGTGGTGAGGAGGACTGTTTGTGCAGGAGCTGATTCAAGATGTTGTACGTGTCTTTGGTGGAAGTGGCATTCTGTAGCTTTGATGATATAAAGGTCATTTTAGTGCGGTCTCGAAGTCTCCGCAGACACCGGCATTTGTTTCAATAGATCTCCTGGTCGATTTTCAGCTGTGTGCGTCGCCATTTCCTTTCTAAGCGCCTGCACTCAGTCTTTAGATGACGTAGCTCTGCGTTGTACCATGGGGTATCAGTCACCTCGATGGTTGTTTCAGGCGCGAATTCATCAACAACTTGAGTCAAGCAGTTGTTGTATGCGGCGAATGGATCGTGTGCGCTCTCGATTGCAGGAATATGGGATGCAATGGTCTCATCGAGGGCACTGATGTTCACGTTTTTCCACTTCCGCACTTTAAGTTTTTGTTTTTCTGGAGCGGGCTTTGGGCAGTTAATGGTGAACACAACGCCGAAATGGTCGGATGTCACAGACCTGTCGACATCGATCACCTTGATGCTTAGGTATTCGTGGGTAAGGCTCATGATTAGGTCGATTGTGTGACCATTGACATGTGTTGCATCAGTCACATGTTGTTGAAAATTGAAGTCATAGAGGATGGTCTTGAGCCTGTCTGCATATGGAGACGGTGAGGCGACATTGATGTTAAAATCGCCCATAATCACAATGTTACTGAATTCGGCGATAACGTTGCCAAGGAGATCAGAGAAATTAGATAGGAAAGCTGGCTGTGAACAGCTGGGAGGCCTGTACACTGCGACGACACAGATGGATGTGTTCCTCACTGTGAGAGAGGTGATGAAACACTCGGAGTTACTAGCATACATATTACCGATTAGTTGTTTAGATGGAAGAAGTTTAGATGGAAGAAGATGGAAGACTATCTATCAAGGGTGATAGATAGTATCCCCTCGCCCATTCCCCACTAGTGCTTTGCATCAGAGGTTTATGTGGTCAGACTTTTTCATACTTCTTTTTTTCTTGCTTTTCTGATGCCTGGATAAAGATTAAAAACAAAATCAAGTCATTTGGTGGAATATGTATTTATTCAAAACAAAAATACCCATAATGCATTAGAGTGGATTACCACCTCCCTTTTTAATGAGTTCACAAAGTTCAGCAGCCGCATCTGGATTTTCTGTGGCCCAAGAACCTTCGTTCGACTCAATCCATGATGAATATTTGATTCCCTTGAAAACACCGCGAACCAAATTCTCAAGAGATTCTTCTACAGGATCTGTGAAAGAATTAAAAATAAAGACTAAATTGAAAAAAAAAAAAAAAAAATGTGAAAATCAATACACCAACCAGCAGGAGAGACATCGTGAAGCAAAGCTATTCGTCTGAAACCTAAAATATTCAACTGTATTTTTCGCTCCTGGTTATTGTTAAACCTACCTTCCTGTTGGACATCTTCATGAATTTCAAGGCTCAAAGCAAACGCAAATGGTTGAGAAGAACGCAAAGAAATCCCTGGAGAAAGAAACACACCATGATCAACCAAAAGGTTGAATAACTCACATGGAGCCATATCACAATGGATGGACTTGGCAAACTGGAAGAAAATGTTTTATTGAAATCAAAGGTTTTTTAGAATTAACAAACCACCGAGAAATCTATGAGAACGTATCGTGAGTTTTTGTGAATGATTGTCAGATTATTGGCTCGGAGGAAATCTTCTGAGATGACTTCCGGATCGTTTGCCTCAAGCAACGGACAACCAGCTAGTAAAGAATTGTATATCAGAACATTGATTAAACAATATTCTAACCTTTAATTGAACTGAGCATAAATTGTTGATGAAGAACAGTAGATGGAAAGTCAGCAGAACAACGACGAAGCAGCTTGGAATCGTGAGATGTAACAACGCACAGGGATCCAGGCATCTTTAGAAGAAAAAACTTATTTATCTCAGGCCATGCATGATAATTATACCTGTGTTAACGACATCACAAAATGTTCTTTTGGCTGAGATTTTTCCCTTGGAATAGAAATGCGTATAACATGGAGATCAGGATTTCTGTGTAGTACAGCTGAACAACGCACAAAGGGATGGGAATTTAAAAAACTCACTGCAGAAGGAAAGACGTTAACAATTCATAGTTTGAATCTAAACTGTGCAAGATTCCACGAATGTTGTAACCCTGAAATTCAGGAATGCACAATTTAGGACATTAATTATCTCCCAAAATACAATACTCAAAAATAATTTAAATTATCATACCTTAAATCTTGCACTGTCAAAAGCATTTTTAAGAGTTGAAGATGAGAGATATCCTTGGGAATCCTGAGAGAGTAAAACAATAAACTTCAATTAAGATAACTCTATATTTAACCAACTAAGGAAACATCAATGAGTTTGATGGAGGTCATGTGATCAAGGCCATCAAGCAGGGGTGTCAGGGGAGTGATAACGAGGAAAGCATCTGATGAAGGAAGTCAATAAATGCTAGATTAATTAAAATCATTAGCAACAAACCACTTGGTTCTGAGAGCTGGGTGATGAGAGAAGAAATGGCCACACTTTCATTAGGAGCAAAAGAAATCTGAAGAGATATAATTAGGAAGTTCTAAAAAAGATGAGAGATTAATTATTAAAATTTTACTTACGTTATTCACAGGGATATCAATCTTAGTAGCAACCAATTCTAGTAACCTGTATGCAGTCAGAAGGATTTGAGTGAAAATTAAATTTAAATTTTAGGGCAATTTGCTCACTCATTTGAAGGAAAACAAACAGAAGGAACTGATAGACGTTCGTTGGTTCGTGCCTGGAGACCAAAAAATATATATGCACAGTTGAATAAATGTGAAAACAAGAATAATATGAAAATGCTTCAACCTTACCCACTGCAGGAGTTTTTTAGGTGGATGAGAATGATTTCCACTAAAGTCAATTATTCCCTGCAAGAAATTGGAGAAATTGTCACAAAAAACTATTCATGCGAGTTAGGCTGATATTTGTTGGTTCATTAATAACTTCACATCATCAGTTATTTCACAGTTGTGTTCCTGTTTTGCTCCTTGCATGCTGACGATCAGCCATATGCAACACGAGAAACTGATTATGGATTCTATCGAGACTTGTACTCAGCATCTCAATAAATTACAAATGTTTGACCAGAATCCTTGGCTCACTAAGGCAGGTGTTCGACTTCTTTAACACCGGTACAGCTATACAAAGCTCTGCCTCTGATATGCCCCTAACTTGTGGGTATAAACAATTAAGGCTATGCGGTAAAACAAAGGTCAGTGAAGGGAAATGCAGCGCTGAGCTCTGAGTGCAAAATAATTAAGGTTGTATGTATCCAAATCATGGTTGTTGCGTAAGGAAATAATGCATTCCTAATATCGGGGTTAGCATTGCACCTATGGGAGAATGGCTTCCATTGCAAAGTATAGGAGGCAAACGTCAGCTGAGGGCTTGCCGTGATTGGTCCCGTGAAGCTATCGATTTCAGCCAATCAGAGCAGAGCATCTTCGCCATAAAAGGACATCTTTGTTGTTTACGAAACGAAAGCGTCAGTATTACGCATGCGTGGTGCACTCTGGCTGACCTTTTTACTGTTTCAGGATGAGAAACCATGGGAGGTGTCCTAGAAAATCGCTTGTTAAAATAAGAAAAATAGCGAAAAATATTTTTTTTCGCGCCTGACTGGTGGCAAAATGATTATTCTAACTATTTCCGAAAATAAAATAAACAAATATCCAGGAGTTTAGTCGCAGGACATGCTGATATGACGAGACCCATTGTAAAAGATAGGGAACTCAGTGTTTCATCACAGCTCATGACGTCACGCCTAATTAGCAATATATCTCCCGCGAAATCGTTAGCCATGATATTCCTTGTGTGGGCCAGGCATAGGAATCATTTTTGGTGCATCAAATAACGACTCAAAGTCCATTTTTAACCAGTTCTCTCTCCCTTTAACAAGCGATTTTCTAGGACACCTACCATGTTTCTCATCCTGAAACAGTAAAAAGGTCAGCCAGAGTGCACCACGCATGCGCTATCGTTTCGTAAACAACAAAGATGTCCTTTTATGGCGAAGATGATCTGCTCTGATTGGCTGAAATCGATAGTTTTACGAGGGGAACGGGACCAATCACGGCAAGCCATCAGCTGACGCTTGCCTCCTATACTTCGTAATGGAAGCCATTCTCCCATAGGCGCAATGCTAACCCCGATATTCGGAATGCATTATTTCCTTACGCTTGCATCCAGGTATGGTGTTTTTGGCACGGAATGCTATCAATTGGTGCTATGAGTCAATAGAACATCACTTAAAATTCAGTTCCCCATCCCTTTAAGAGTCCGGGGTTATTTGACAAGTGCTTCCATTATTATTATTATTATTATCATTACTTGTGACTTGTCAGCATCAATCACCTTTGAGTTCGAAGTTGGATCGTATAAGTTATTCAGAACTTTAGATTTGTAGGTAAATTGGTAACTCTCAGGAGCCTCTTTAATTTGATTGGGTAGCGAAAAATCGATGAAGCGAGCCATGTTCACAAACTCCTCAACAGCACAACGTAGACAAGCAAGCGCTGGGTAAAACGCAGAAAGCAGAAAGCAGAATCCTGCCATGACCTATGACCCCTCATTTGACCTGAACCTTGGTTGGGTAAAAGTCTGATTCACTTTTGCCGATTCGTGATGCTTTTCAAGTCTGAATGCGTGAATCGAGAGTATTTGAGAGTTCAATGTATAATGGTTATTCATTTATTTGCGTATTTTTAAGTTTCATGTGATTCTTTTTGAATAATAATTCAAGAAAAATGCATTTTTTATATAACAATTGTTAGGATCAAAACAAACTTATTTAATAAGATATTAATGAGCTCTGCAGGAGGGGGGGTGGGCGTAAGCCGCGGATTCCTTATTTTAGCATTTAATGAGTCAATCGAGAGTATTTGAGAGTTCAGCTGCTTCAGCATACGTTATTTATCAATTATAACAATTATTGCAACATTTTGTTGAACAAAATTACAACAGTAATTTATAATAAGTGTATTTTTAGCATGAAAATATGTTCTATTGTATAAATCAATTTCGTGTCCTTGCCCAAAGTTACGAGATTAACTCTGACTAATCATTATGCATTCACTCTATCACTTCTGCGTAAGTACAAACAGGCTACAGCTCCTTCTGTAAGCGGAAAAAGTTATATTACTTTTGGTATTTTTGTGTATACAGTAATTTATTTACCTTCAATTCGTCATACAGTGATATATTGACTTTCAATACATTATCCATTTATGATTTGTACTAATTGCATGTATAATCCGCTATTATCTGATTATATAAGCTAGCAATTTGCACCTCTTGTTGGCAGTGTTATATAGCTCATGTTTCTTACAATAGTATAATTTTAGTCATGAAATGATAATCCATCTAGTACATATAATCAAATAATACAATTTCATTTAAATATTTATAATTCATTATTTATAATTATCATAATTAATTATCAAAATGATAGTAAAATATTAGTGTTGTATCTGTTATGTTTTGCATAATAATTAATAAGTTCATAATCAAATAATAGAATTTCATTTAAATATTTATAAATAAGGTTCGAACATTTTCTTTCAAGGACTTGTGCAGCTGCAGAAACAAATAGGCAATTAGCGCTGCTGCTTGATCCGCTGCA